>OY992886.1:44257133-44417133 GCA_963921405.1 Cepaea hortensis
TCTACAAACACAATATTCTGCTGGTCACTATATCCGATAGTTTTTTTCACATATTTGTCTAAGTGTAAATAGTGCATCAGTGCAACTTTTACCTTTCCGAAAACCGAATTGTACTTTACTTAACTGTTGTTCAACTATGGGTCTAGCTCTTTGTTCCAATAGTTTTGCATACATTTTCCTATATGGCTCAGGAGTGATATACTTGTATGTTTCACACTCTCTCATACTGCCTTTCTTTTTTTCATATTAGTACTATTATTGCCTATTGCCAATCCTCTGAGTAGTAAATTAGGTAAAAGATCCACATAAGTTTAGGAGTAGGATTTCTGGACATCCTGGTGTTGTTGTTGAGAGTGAAAATCTGGGTCAGAAATCGTGGGAGGTTTGAAATTGTGGGTCGGTGAAACAAAAAATATCGGGGTCATGGCAATCGGTAAAAAATATCTAGGTCGGGTGGAACGTGGCTGTGTTTAAAGTCTAGTAAAAATATAAACGAAAGGAATATGAAGGGGCGAGTAGTGGAAATAGTAGAGAGGAGTTTGAGGGGCGTAAATGTTGGTTATGTCTATTAGTGTCGGTGTATGGAGGTGGTGGGTTTGAATCCCGGGTCGGTAACTATATGATATGTTGTCTCTGTGAGGAGCATGTGTTTAGTGTAAAATATATGGGAGGTTCATAAATCTTAAATGGGTATTGATAAGAGGGTGGTCGCGTGTTGTGAGTGTGGGATTCGAACTCGTGGTGGGAAAACACCGTGATGGTCAAAGGGTGGCTGCGTGTAGAGAGTGATTCAAATCGGGGGTAGGAAAATAACTACTGGTGATGGGTCAAAGTGGTCCTGTCGGCATATTGATGTGGTAGGTTTGAACCCCGGTCGGTAACTATATGTTATGTTGTCTCTTTTCTGTGAGCGCCATGTGTTTAGTGGAAAATATATGGGGTGGTCATAAATCTTAAACGTAATGGGTATTGATATGAGGTGGGGTGTTATGTAGAGGGTTGCATTCACTATCAGCTGAAAAAAAGTAAAGAGGGTCGTAGTGTTTTATTATCATTAGTTGATAAGAGGTGGGGTGTTATGTAGAGGGTCGCAGTCACTATCAGCTGAAAAGGTAAAGGTGGACTGGGATTAATACTGAGGGGATGGTGACCTAATTCTGAGTGGGTGGGGTGATGTCTGGAGGACTCCGCCTTAGCATCAGTGGTGCCGGTGGGGTTGTCGGTGTTTGTTGTCGGTGTCTGCGGGCTCGCAGAACACGCCGCCTGAAGAAATGAAGGACTATCCTGATCATTGATTGTCAATACGCTTCGCATTACATCCCCCAGATGGGCGTCGACAACCTCTCTGAAAGTATGACATATACACACATAAGCCAGTTGGTTGGAGTGGTACTCTAGGCCAAGACTCAGTCAATAAGTGTCTGTCACTAGGTAAGAGAAGAAGTACGCCCTGTCCAGGTGTCATCGTTATTGTCCTGTTACCTTTGTCTGCATATTGTCTATATGTAGCACCAGATACTTTTAGTGCTTCTTTTGCAATTATACAAGATTTGATGATTCTTTCACGCAATGATGTAACGTATACGTATGATGATATGGGTTTAAGTAATGGAGTGGCTTCAGTTAACATTTGATGATAGATAGTCAATGGGCCACGTGGTTTGGCACCATAGATAAGTTCAAAAGGAGAGAACCCAGTACTAGAATGTGGAACTTCGCGATAAGCAAAAAGTATAGCAGGCAAATATATGTCCCAGTTGTTGGGATGCTCTTGTGTGACTTTCGCAAGCATATGCTTTAAATCACCGTTAAATTTTTCTATGATTCCACTTGAGTGAGGATGGTACGGAGAATTGAAACATTGCTTCACCCCTAACATCTTGGTGAAAGCTTGAGTAGATGCGGCAATGAATTGAGTTCCCCTATCTGATAGGATAGTGTCTGGAAATCCTATCCGTGAAAATATATGGAAGAAAACTTCCATTATATCATTGGCAGTTATGTTCTTTAGCGGAATCGCTTCAGGCCAGCGACTACATAGATCAATGCTGGTAATAATATATGTATTCCCTCTGGTTGTTATCTGATTAAGAGGGCCCACTATGTCGACAGATATTTTCTCAAAAGGTCGACTGGCTAAGTCAGTGATTTGTAACTTTGCCTGTGGGTGTTTACCTTTCTTTACCAGTTTTTGGCAGATGTCACAACTTCTGCAATACTGCTTAATGTCATTGCAGAATTTGGGCCAATAAAACTGTGTTAGTAATTTTGATCTGGTCTTAGAATATGCCATATGCCCTGCAAGAGGTATATCATGGGCAAGATGTAAGGCTTGCTTACGGTATTGAACTGGCAAAACAGTTTGCTCTGTTGTGCTGTCACCTCTGGTATAGTACCTGGTGAGGATGCAATTTTTCAAAGCAAAATGCCATCTTGCATTTTTGGTTACCTTTGGCTTTTGGCCGATCAGATTAAAATATTTAGACAATGAAGGATCAGCTTTTTGGGCTGTTACAAAATTCTCCTTCATAGTTTTAGGAGGTAGTATCACTGGGCTAATCATTTCTATAGCCTCAGTTTGATTAATTTCATCTTGCACTCTAGCAGTAGATCTAGTTACTGCGTTCACACATTCAATGATATCAGATGATGATGAAACAGTTTGATCAATGATGTCATGAAATCTTAGTGCTACATTAGGTACAATACATTCATTTGGTGATACAACATTCTCAATGATGATATTTGATGGTGATGATGTTAAGTTCTCATCAATGCAAACAGATGTTATATCATGGGGTATATCATTCACCTCTGGTAAATTCCCAATGATGATATCACAAACAGGGTTAGTTAATGCTGCGCATTTTACTTTCCCAGTGAGGAAAGGTGTCTGAATATATGCCCATGCTAATGGGTACTTTTCAATATTCCCAGAGAATGTTCTGCATGTTACGTGACTGCCTGTATAGTCTGTAGGCATTATGAAATTTCTCTTCAGTCCAATAAGTGAACTGCCGGTGTCTTGAAGGACTGTAGCGGGCTTGCCATTCACATATCCCTGATGGATGTTTATTCTGCCTTTGGAGTCTATTACCAAATTAGCTTCTTCATTGGCAATAGGAATGGAGTGGCCGCATGTTAAAACGCCATCTTCATAAAAGGTATTACAAACAGTGCATTTATTTGCGTTAAACATGTCAAAAGGCTGTGCTGAGTTCACAGGGTGTTTCTCTGATTGTTCTTCATCTGATGATGAACTATCAAATAAGGCGGCATTAGCTTTATTGGTCATTTGCCTTCCTTTACAAGCATGACGATAATGCCCGTACGCCTTACAGAGGAAACATTTACATAAATTTCTGAAGGCTTTACGTTCCTTATCTTGTCTATTTACGATGTTCTGTAGATATGTAAGATATGCGGGGTTCTTGTCACACATCTCACCTTGCTGGTGTGAATAGTTACAATATCTACAATGATTATATTTCTCAGACGTAGGCTTATATGGTTTTTGCCTATGATAGGATTCTGATCGAGGTTTTTCATAGTTAGCCGATGCTACAAAGTTTGTATCAATAGCTTCACCAGCAAAACAATGTTTATTGGCTGTATAATAAGACGAACCACGTTTCTCAATCTGGTCTACACTCGTACATTCATTCTCTTGCAAAAATTTAGAAAATGCTGATGGAAGGGATGAGATGATTTTATCCCTGATAACTAGATCTTCTAATTTCTGGTAATCTTTATTTATTTTGGCTGCTGAAGTCCATTTTGCAAATATATTTCGGACTAAGCAGAGGTAGTCAGAGAACGTTTGAGTCGATTTTGGGCTCAACTTGCTGAATTGTTCTCTGTAGCCTGCTTCATCTAGCATAAAATGTGCCATAATCTTTGATTTTAGATAATGGTAATCTTTCCTGCGGTCTTTGGGGATAGTCTCTATGACTTTCAGAGGTTCCCCTGACAAACTCCTCATGTAAATAATATTCCATTCAGACATTGGGAAGTGGTAATGGTCCATAAAGGTTTCAAAATTTTGGGTGAAGGCTGCAATGCAGTCACCTGAGGTATAATTTCTTACAATACCTTGATACTTTTTATACTGGTTTTCTTTCTCCAGTCTCTCAGATTTCTTAGACTCTTTGTTTATGGCAGTCTCAGTATCAAGTTGTTTAATTTTTAGTTGTAACTCAAGCTCTTCTCTTTTACTTTGAGCTGAGATCTCTGCCTTTTTTAATTCTAACTCTGCATCTTCCTGTTTTGCAGCTCTTTCCGCTGCTCTCTCTTTGCGTTCGTGCGCTTTTTCCTGTACTAGGAGGTATTCAGAGTATTTCCTTTCACTCCACTTTGTTAACTCATCACCAGTTAACTTCAGCTTCAAACCCATCTCGATGAAGTCGTTTAATGAAGACATGATGGTAATAATAAATGCAAATGGGTGGTCAGATACACAATTAGTTATAAGTTGTTAGTATAGTGAAAAATTTACAATTGTGTTCAACTTACAATTTGTGCCCAAATTTGCATCCGAAAGTATAGAGAAAGAAAAATATACTCAAGTGTATTGGATGCGGTGGAGAACGGTTCACACTTAGAGTTAGGAACTGTAGGGTCGCTAGTTCAAAACACGAATGACCTCTACGGGCAAGGGTTTCAGATGGCACAGCAAAACTGCTTTGTTTTTGGAGGAAATAAATTAGCGTCTATTTGATGTGGTGTGTATGCTTGTCACTAAGTTTTGATTAGGTTTGTATGGCGTTGAGTGTAATTGTAGGTCGTAATGTCGTCAGTCAACAAATTTTTTTTTTCAAAATCACAAGTCACTTTCTTTCCGAAACTTTCTGCTTTCCACAATCAACTTCACAAAGACAATCTAACAATATCTTAACACTTTACAACACTGATGACACATCACTTACATCAAGATGACATTCAGTAAGGACATAGACATCAAGTTTACCAGATGGCGACAAGGTTACAATGGCGACGGTTCTACAATGTCGACAAGGTCAAAATAGTGACAAGTTACACAATCACTGATGTTTTACACGTTTACAGGATCAAACAAATGTATGTACTTTACGTTCACATCTAGCCTCCATATTCAAAACATCTAACACTATATATGAGGATGATCTTTCACGTTGACATTTAAATGTACATCAAAGTTGGACAAAAATCCTCACGTTCACAAATCTAGGTTCAAATCTTAATTAATTTAAAGCCGGACGATGCCACCACGTCCACACATGTCAGGGTCTTAAACCTGGCTCGTTATACCTAACACATGTGAGACAAGTACAAGTACAACATGATTGGACTTGAGACACAACGACACGTAGTTCAATGGATTTATTTACCGATCACATGCAATACGATCTAGTGGTGCATGGAATGATCATCACAATACATACATAATATATATCAATACACTTACAGACAACCCACAGCTTACAGTCTATCTCACAAGATATACAAGCACTCGACTTTCGGGCACAGAACTACACAAGCCTTTCTCTACCCACACGTCAGTCCGGTCTGAGTACCCAAAGCTGTCTCTTGTCTCTCACAAAGCGCTTGCCCTCTATGGCTGGACGCGCGCGGACTGCGTGCGTCTTGCTTTGTCCTTGCCTGACCGCTGGCTGTCACGTCAGCCAGCAACCTCGCGGGCAGGTAACTAATACTCGCCTGGCGGGCGTAACGATGTTCCTGCATACCGGCAACATTCGAGACACTGACAACAAGTGTGTCAAGTGATTATGGGTGAGTGTGTCTGTCTGTGTGTACTTGGGTGTGTTTGCTTCTTTGTGTAAGTGTGTCTGCACTCGTGATGTCTGTATGTACAAGTGTGCACGTGTGTGGATCTTTATGTTCATGTGTCTGTATGTACAAGTGTATGTCTGTACTTGTGTGTGTGTGTCTGTACTTGTGTGTGTGTGTCTGAGTGTCTTTGTGTGTCTGTATGTGTACTTGACTGTGCACGTTTGTGGATCTTTGTGTTCATCTGTCTGTACAAGTGTCTTTTTTTTTTTTTTTTGGATGTCTCTGTATGTGTGTATGTCTGTACTTGTGTGTGATTATGTAACTACCATTATTATGACCATCACCCCATTCATATCACGGCCAGTGATTCACTGGTAGCATCTCAAAACGCCACAGAGGACCCTCCTCACGTGGTACTATTAATATTATTATTGACATATTTCCGTACGCGCCCCGCTGACGAAGCGTTTGTGTAGTGGTTCTCTCACGTAACCTCCGCCCCCTACCGAAACGTGTGTGGTGGTTTTCTCACGCACCGGTACCCGCTCGTCTCGGATTGTGTGTGTGTGTGTTTGTGTGTACGTGTGTACGTGTGTGGTTGTGTGTATCAAGTATTTGTGTTCATGTCACCCCTGTTCATGTCTGTCTTTGGGTTTATGTGTGATTGTCTGCACGTATGTATCTTTTTGTTTATGCATTTGTGTATATGTCTATTATAGACAATGAACCCGCGTGACAGCATTGAGGCTAACCTGCTCGAACTGGAGACGAATACCATGATATATTGTGCTGGTTGCCTAGAGTACCACTCCAACCAACTGGCTTATGTGTGTATAGGTCATACTTTCAGAGAGGTTGTCGACGCCCATCTGGGGGATGTAATGCGAAGCGTATTGACAATCAATGATCAGGATAGTCCTTCATTTCTTCAGGCGGCGTGTTCTGCGAGCCCGCTGACACTGACAGCAAACACCGACAACCCCACCGGCACCACTGATGCTAAGGCGGAGTCCTCCAGACATCACCCAACCCACTCAGAATTAGGTCACCATCCCCTCAGTATTAATCCCAGTCCACCCCACCAGACTCCTACGACCATCTTTACTTTTTCAGCTGATAGTAACTGTGACCCTCTACATAACACCCCCACCTCTTATCAACTAATGATAATAAAACACTATGACCCTCTTTACTTTTTTTCAGATGATAGTGAATGCGACCCTCTGCAGAACACCCCACCTCATATCAATACCCATTACGTTTAAGATTTATGACCACCCCATATATTTTCCACTAAACACATGGTTCTCACATAAAAGAGACAACATAACATATAGTTACCGACAGGGTTTCAAACCTACCACATCCATATGCCGACAGGACCACTTCGACCCATCACCAGTAGTTGTTTTCCTACCCCCGATTTGAATCACTCTCTACACGCAGCCAACTTTTGACCATCACGGTGTTTTCCCACCATGAGTTCGAATCCCACACTCACAACACGCGACCACCCTCTTATCAATACCCATTTAAGATCTATGAACCTCCCATATATTTTATACTAAACACATGCTCCTCACAGAGACAACATATCATATAGTTACAGACCCGGGATTCAAACCTACCACCTCCATACACTGACACGAATAGACATAACCAACTTTTACGCCCCTCAAACTCCTCTCTACTATTTCCACTACTCGCCTCTTCACATTCCTTTCGTTTATATTTTTACTAGACTTCAAACACAGCCACGTTTCCACCGACCTAGATATTTTTTACCGATTGCCATGACCCCGATATTTTTTTTCACCGACCCACAATTTCAAACCTCCTACGATTTCTGACCCAGATTTTCACTCTCGACAACAACACCAGGATTTCCCTCGTAATATGCAATCCCTCCTACTTCTAAACTTATGTGGATCCTTCACCTAATTTACTGCTCCTCTGAGACTTTTATTTCTTCCCATGCTATATTGAAAAGTCTTGTTAGACACTTAACTCCTGTTTTCCCACAGGCCTGAATAGCTTCTGTGGTTATTCCATCTGGACCCAGCAATCTGTTTACGTTTACAAAATCAATCTGACAATGTTTGTTTTTTACTGTGCAAAATGTAACATTCACAGTTGATGAATGAAAGATGAGTGATTGGAAGAACCGAATATGAGACGGCCCTGCGTGTCCAACTTGTTACCCTTAGAAAATAAAGATCGTTCCTTCGTTCGTTCGTCCGTCCGTCCGTCATTCCGTCTGATCTGGGTAAATTGTAACTTGTATACATCTATATTGTGTATATAATGTGTTACAGTCAGGTCTCAGTCAGATATGACTGAGCTACCGTATGACAGTAGACGGCACTACCTGCTTTCTGTTTGCGCCGAGTGTTGGGCGGCTCTCACCAAAACCGACACCCTACATTGTGTCAACGGCTTCGGGTAGAAGAGTGCAATTGTGAGGTTACAAGTCTTACCCTAATTCAAGGAAATGCAACCTAAAGACTAAATGTCATGGTAGGGCAGATCAAGCCTAAAACCACGGTTGGCAACTGGTCTAGGAAGGAGCTCCGATAGACGTACACTTAGAGTCTTGCTTTGCTGATCCGGCAGATTCTGCAGCTTGTCTTGTTCGAAATGTATTGGTGTTACCTTTCCTCTGGAGTAAATTAGGTAGGCCCTGAGAGGGATCATGCTGCATGGGCAACAAATAGTATCTAAACTCAGCCTAGGCTTTGTTATGTAACAATAGTCGTGTTGGTCGTACGAAGCTGGCGGAGGCGTTCACAAGTTCGAAAGGAAGAAATCGCCATTCGTAAAGTCCTAACGGTGTAGAGAAGGCTGTCAGATGTGTTGAATCTTCATGCATTGGTATCTGCCAGTATAGTTTCGTTAAATCTACTTTTGAAAAAATTCTGGACTTTGCCATATTGCTGACTAAGTCATCACCATTAGGTATTGGCTCTGCGTCCAGTTTTGTCACAGCATTAAGTTTTCTAACATCAATACATAAACGAATTGTAGAGTCCTTCTTCATAACTAACACAATAGGAGAACAATACTCTGACTTTGATTTTCTAATGATGTCGTGGTTTTCTTGGTCAATAATTTCCTCATCAAGTTGGTCTCTATAATGTAGAGGTATTGAATATGGTTTACACTTGATGGGTGTCTGGTTTGTTAATGTAATTTGATGGTGGATTTTGTCTGTTTTTCCAGATTTGTTGGAACAAATGGTACTGAATTCTCTCAGTAGTTCTGTAATTGCGTGTTTTTGCTCGTTAGTCAGTTTTGTACATATACTTAATGTCGTCTGTAGTACCTGTATTGTCAACTGTTGGGACTGGTAGTTCTGTTTTGTCCGTGTCTGTTTGGTTGATAACTGTTGTCGTTGCTATTGTTTCGTCGACACCGTCGTCTTCGTCTCTGCAGTGGTTTGGTTTCAACATGTTTATATGGAAAATTTAGTGTTTCCCATTTATGAATACTTCATAATCAACAGTAGATATTTGGCTGATGATTTTAAATGGCTCTTGCCATGATATTGACAACAGGTCTTGTTTGTCAGGTAGTAGAAGTAGGACATCTTGTCCTGGTTTTAACTTTAAAGTCTTGGCATTCTTATTCGCATATTTTCTGTATGCGTAGCCATTGTCTTGTAGTACTAATTTAGCGATGGTACAAGATTTCATAATTTTGTCACGGATGCTAGTGACCATGTTGTATGATGAGGTAGTTAACTCGTCAGTGAGGCTACCTGTTAACAGTTCTTTATAAATAATGTGTTGGCATCGTGGGCTAGCGCCGTATACTAATTCGAAGGGTGAGAAGGCTGTACTGGCTTGCGGGACTTCTCTATATGCAAACAGAACAGCGGGAAGTAGTGTATCCCAGTCTGCTGGACATTCTGATGTTACTTTATCCAGCATATGTTTTAAATCGCCAATAATTTTTTCGCAAAGACAATTTGAAGATGGGTGGTATGCGCTATTAAAACACTGCTTGATGCCCAGTAACTGCTTGTGTAGATGCTGCTATAAATTGAGTCTATCTATCAGACAAGATGGTGCCTGGGAATCCTATGCGTGAAAAAATATGAAGAAATACATCTGTCACATCTTTGGTTGTGATGTTTTTCAGAGGTACTCCTTCGGGCAATCTGGTACAAAAATCTACCATGGTCGGAATAAATCTATTAACCCTATTGTATATCTGATTGATTGGTCCTACAATGTCTACAGCAACTTTTTGAAATGGTCTTGAGACCAATTCTGTGGGGTGAACTTCTGCTTTTAGGTTCTTCCCCTTTATAGCCAATTTTTGGCACATTGTGCATGATTGGCAATACCTCTTTATATCACTACAAAGTTTTGGACAGTAAAATTGTGTTAGAATTCTGGCTCTGGTCTTCAAATAGCCCATATGCCCAGTAAGTGGCGAATCATAGGCAATCTGTAGTTCTTTTGATGATACTGTTTTGGGAGAACAGTTTGTTGCACAACAGTGTTATTTATTTCGTAGTATCTCGTTAAGATTCCATTCGTTAGCTTAAATTGCCATGAAGCGTTTTTTTTTGGGATGCTTTGGCTTTACGTTCACAAATATAAAATAGTCAGCTAAGGAGGGGTCTGTACGCTGCGCTATAATGAAGTCTTCTGTGGTCTTATTGCTAGAAGCAATCTTTCTTCTTCTTCTTCAGCGTTCCGAGCCATTGAGGTTCTTTGCTGCAAATACAATCCGTCTCCATTCGTCTCTCTGGTGGACCTTCTCTTGCCAGTCGTTGATTCCAAGTGCTTGTAGGTCTGTACATGTATTATCTCTCCACCGCCTTCTTGGTCTACCTCGGGGTCTACGGTCATTTATTTCCTGAGTGTAAGCGAGTTTTGTTTCCCTATTATCTTCCATTCTTTCTATATGCCCCAGCCATTGTAGTCTATTAGCCTTCATGATACCAGTGATTAGCGGGTACTTAAACAGATCATAAATGTCTTTGTTACTTCTTCTTTTCCACTCTCCACTTTGTGTATCCCTAATGGGTCCAAAGATGCGTCTTAAAATTTTGTTCTCAAAGGTTTGTAACAAGGCTTCGTCTCCTTTCGTTGTACTCCAGGTTTCAGAGCCATACAGCACAACTGGTCTGATCAGTGTTTTGTATATTGTGATTTTTGGTGTTACGAGATAGCGCCTTTGATTTTAGTAGATGTTGTAGTGCATAGTATATCTTATTTCCAGAGTTGATTCTAGTTTGTATTTCTTCCCTTATGATGTTGGAGCAGTTGAAGATCGTACCCAGGTATTTGTATGTTTCCATTCTTTTAATGGTCATATTATCTATTTGTATGTGGCCAGAGTTTCTAGCCATTCCGTCTCTTGAAATTACCATATATTCTGTCTTATCTTGGTTGATAACCAGCCCCATCTGTTGGGCTTTTTCCTTTAAGTGAGTCAATATTTCCAATGTCTTTTGTTCACTTTGCCCTATAATATCTATATCATCTGCATAACCAAGCAGCTTGGATGTTCCTCCAATATCACATTCCTCCTTTACCTTCCTTACAACTTTCTCTAGAGCCAGATTGAAGAGTAGCGGCGATAGTGCATCACCCTGTTTCAAGCCAGATGTTATTTGGAAGGGGTCTGATTTCCTGCCTTTATATTATAAGTATCTTCCATGCATAGTCTGGTCATGTTGATTAACTTCCTTGGTATTCCAAATTCCTGCATAGCATTCCATAGACTATTCCTATGGACACTATCATAAGCCTTTTTAAAATCCACAAAAATGTTATGGAGATCTCTTTTATATTCCCAATGTTTCTCGGCTATTTGTCGTAAGATAAATATCTGATCTATTGTTGATCTGTTTTGTCTAAAACCCGCCTGGTAGTCACCTAATATGTCTTCAGAATATGGTTTTAGTCTATTTATTAATACTGCGGATAGTATTTTATAGCTTGTGGACAGTAGTGATATTCCTCTATAATTTCCACATTGGAACTTGTCTCCTTTCTTAAAGATAGGTATCAATAATGACTCTTTCCAGTCATGGGGTAATTCTTCTGTCCTCCAGATTTTTATTATTAGTTCGTATAGCTTTAGATGTAATGCATAGCCACCTGCCTTTATAAATTCAGCAGCAATTCCATCAGTCCCAGTTGCCTTATTGTTTTTAAGTCGTGTGATTACATATAGGATTTCTTCAAATGTAGGTTCTTCAATTTGTGGTTCGCATGTTAGAAGCAATCTTTGGGTTTATTAATTGTAGCGCCTCTGTTTGGTTGTCAAGTGGGTTTTTCCTTGCAGTAGATCTAATGACTGTGTTAGCTTGTAGATGTTTTCTCTAGCAAACTTTAATTTGTGGTTCAGAGCAGTCTATAACTTCAGGCGATCCCCTATGATAAAATAGCAGCATGGTTCGTTTAATACTGCACACATGATGTAGCCAGTAATGAAAGGTGTCTTAATTTGTGCTACCGCTAAAAGATAACTTTAAATGTTGCCTGCAAATGTTCGGCACGATACATGTTTGCCTGTGTAATCTTTTTGATTTACAAATGATCTATGGATGGCTGTTAACGTGGAACCTGAATCACGTAACACCTGACAAGGCTTGTTTTTTTATAAAACCTTTATGGAATTTCAGTTTTCCTTTTGAGGAAATGACAGCATTGCAATTTTCATACGATAATGGTACAGTATGGCCACAATATAAAATGTCATCTGTGTGAAATTTATTGAATGTTTAACATTTGTTTATGTTAAATATATCAATAACTTGTAATGCATTCACGCTTTCTTGCTCTCCCTGACATTCTAATTCACTTTCTGAACTGGATGTTTCTATCATTACGGCGCTGGCCTTATTGAGCATCTACCTACCTTTACATTGAGCTAACCAGAGTCTGTAACCGTTGCAAAAGAAGCATTTAATGTTCCATTTATACTAGTTTCCTTTAGATTGTTGCTTATTCATGACAATCTCTAAATGTGTTTCATAATTAGGATTTTTGTCGCACATTTCACACTCTCCGTGCAATGTTGACAATATTTGCAAGGATTTACTTTTCCTCTTGGTTTAGTTTTATAGCTGAAAGGTTTGGTTTTGTTAACTGTGGCTCAAGCGTTGATTCTCGAGAATTCGCTAGATGGTGGTGCTGTCATCAACACAGATGGGTCGGTCGTCCGACATGTGAGAAGCTCATGGGCCTTATCGGCTCAGACCGGAGGGAGAATTGTGAAGGAGGACTCTGGTGCTTTCACTGAAACGACAAGTAGCCTGACTATCGAAGTCATGGCAGTAAGTAAAGCAATAACATGGTTCGAGACACAGACATTCACTAGGGCATGTTTTCTTAGCGACTCAATGAACATGATCAAGAGGATAGAGGAGGGGTCAATCCGAAGAGAATTGTTGCTGCCTTTGGAGCGGTCTCGGCTGGCAAAGATTAGTTTCATTTTCGTGCCAGGGCATGCGGGAGTACAAGGAAATGAGCGGGCTGACAAGCTCGCAAGTGAGGCTATGGTGAAGGGCGGACGCGCCATGGACCAGGCTGACATTCTGAATGCTCGACGAGAAGTAAGACTTTTGCGTGAACCAAGTGATGACTGTGAATCCACAACAATGGCCAGACTGCGAGAACAGCAAATTAAAAGAGGGGTTCTCAAACAAGAACACTACGCAGGAAGCCAAACAAGATTGATAAACCAACACAGAACTGGTGTCGTTAGCCGCTACACGCTGCGGGATTTGCTGAGGAGGGGATCCGAGCACTTATGGACTGAATGGTTCGATGTGCAATGAGGATGATCTTTCGACTAACTAACTAACTAACTAAATGTGGCTGCAGCTGCAAAATGTATTTCACGAGCTGTTATTGTGAAAATATCCTTACTTGCTGTAAAGTAGGCTGAACCTTTACTTTCCATCTGTGAAATATTGTCACACTCATTTTCTTGTAGAAATTTAGTAAATTAGGTGTGTAGAGATGATATAATTTTGTCTCTAAGCATTAAGTCTTTTAATAGGTCATAGTTATTAATAATATTAGCTGCTGTTATCCATTTGAAAAAAAAATATCCTGAACTTCTTATACATAATCAAGAAATGTTTGATTTGGTTTTGGGCTTAACTTTTCATATTTCTTTTATATAGTCATAATCTGTTCTTAGAACAAAAGTCGCCATGGCGAAAGTAGTCTTTAGCAAGATGAAAAACATTCTGACCAATAAAAAGATGTCAATTGAAACGATAAAAAGAGTGTTGAGGGGATACATAGAGCCTGTTCTTTTGTATGGATGTGAAACTTGGACAATGAGCAGTCAAGCTGAAAAGCATCTGATGGCTGCAGATGTGTGGTTTCTGAGGAAAATGCAAAGAATACCATGGACAGACAGAAAAACCAATGACCAAGTACTACAGGAGACAAATGAACATCGTAAACTGATTTGAGAAATTAGACGTAGACAGTCAAAAATTTTTGGACATGTTATGAGAAGAAATGGATTGGAGAACTTAGTGACAACTGGCAAGATCGAGGGGAACAGACCAAGAGGAAGACCGAGAGGAAAATACCTGGATGGCTTGGCCACATGGCATAAACGAGACAGGAACACTGAGCTGATCCACGACACTGGTGATCGAGTGAAATGGCGAGTCATGAACGCCCACGCTTTCCGGCATGGCACATGATTGATTGATTGTTCTTAAATCTTGTGTGATAGTTTCAATGATTTTTAAAGGTTCTAGTGCGAGATTTCTCATATAAATCATGGACCAGTGTTCTTTTCGAATTTCATAATATTTCATTAAGATTTAAAAATTCTGAGTCCAAGCTGAGATATTATCTCCTGCACAAAAAGGTTTTACAATTCCTTGATATATCTTTAGATTATGTTCCTGTTCTTTAAATTCTAGTTTTTTGGTTGCAATATGTATTTGAGAATCTAGTTCTATTTGCTTTAATTTAATCTGAGTTCCTAACTCTGCCTGCTTATTCTTGTTGTCGAGTTCCGCTTGTTTTGCCTGTAATTCTAATTGTTTCGCTGCTAGTTAAGTTTCAATTTGTTTTCCTGCTAATTATATTTGTTTAGCTCTAGTTCAGTTTCACGTTTCTTTTGTTCACGTTCCTGTAATCTATCTTCTCATTCCTGAGATTTTTTAAAATTTACTCTCACTCCATTGGGCCACTTTGTCTCCTTCAAATCCTAGTACTATAACCATTTCGATACACTCTTTTAATGTAGACATTTTGAAATATTCTAAGTTTGACATAGTTAAGGAAAAATAGTTGGGTTATTTCCCTTTGAAATACAATGTTGCAAGTTATGAAAAAATATAATGTTACAACAATTGGAAAGATATAGGTGCTAATTTGAATAGTTCAATCACAAAGTCATCTTAACTGATACTTGTACAGCACCACAAGGTATGTACTTGAAATAGTTTCTTCATTTTTCTGGAAACGATCTGCTGTGGAGAAAGAAAAGGATAGTGTGTTTGTCACGTAGTTTTCGGTCGGTGATGGTGTGTCTGGTAACTGAAAGTTTTATACTAATTTAACGTTTATTGTCTGCGATCTAAGGGGTGAGATTCCCCCATTATTTGTCAATTATCAGTTATGGGTTTAGTATTCGAATGTCCTCGTTATTTGTCAATTATAATTATCAGAATTCTAACGATCGGGTTTTAACGTTTATTTTCTGCGTTATAAGGGGTGAGGTTCCCCCATTATTTGTCAATTATTAGTTATGGGTGTAGTGGACGAATGTCCTTGTTATTTGTCAATTATAATTGTCAGGGTTCTAACGATCGAGGTCCCCCATTATTTGTCAATTATACTTGTCAGGCTTCTAACGGGCGAGATCCCCCATTATTTGTCAGGGTCTTATAACTTTTACTAGCTCATAACTAAGTACCCGAAATCACAAATACTGAAGTATTGGAAAGATCAGGTTGTGTGACGGTGTATTCCATGCTCAGTCTTCGTAGACTTAGATGGATAGGACACGTTAGGAGGATGGATGATGGTAGAATACCAAAGGACATCTTTTTTGGGGAATTACAGACGGGTAGGAGATCTCAGGGTCGGCCTCTACTACGATACAAAGATGTGTGTAAGCGGGACATGATTGATACAGGCATTGATAATGCACATTGGGAGCACGTCGCCGCTGAACGTGTTGCATGGAGGGCAACTATCAGAAATGGAATAGAGACAAAGGAGAAAATGATTGCAGATAAAGCACACATAGAGCGTGAGAGACGTAAGATGGTGCAAAATGGTGGAAGTGGCCATGTTTTCACATGCACCTACTGTGGGCAAACATTTGCAGCAAGAATTGGCCTTACCAGCCACACTCGCCACCGCCATGGATCGTAGTTATTAAGCCTTTTTGAAGCACAATGTACCAAACTATTGTCTGTCAAGACGGAAAGGTGCCAATATACACTAAGTACCCTGGCTTTAGATGACATACAAATAAATGTCAGTCGAAGTCCGGTAGACAAATAAATATATCGGTAACTTTAATCTCAAAATATAATACAATATATATTGTCCATGTTGTCCATATATCGTCCATGCTAAACATTACTACGGTCGCACTCACAGCAGGCGCACACAAACTATAATTAGTTATTCGTCTCACAGCGCAAACTAGCAATCGTTTGACTCAGCTATCCAATCGCTCAACAAAACTAAGACACACCCTTTCGCATCCAACGCTCAGTCCAGTCTGCCCAGCTTTCGCTCTGGGCCTGGCATCACGTGTCTCATGACCCCGTGTTGCTCATGTACTTCGTGGCCGGTAATGCGTCTCAAATGTGTCCTGTCTTTAACCTGGGATTTGTCAGTCCGTCGATGATAGCAGTCTTTCAGTTAACTTAGTTTAGTTTAGTTTAGTCGATGGATCAACATCACGGCACAAGGGTGCAACCCATAAGTGCTCCGATCTTCTCCTAACTCAAACCTGAGTGTGGAGAAACTCAGCTCAGTGCACGATCTCCGTAGCACCGGCGAGGATCCTGCAATACTTTGGGTAGATTTTTAACTCGAAATTTTGCCCGGGCAGCGCCGTTAGGCTACTCTTTTTTCGATTTCCAACTGCCAAGGGATTTTTTTTTACGTGCGCAACAATACACACGGGCGTCCAATCTCACTACCCAGAGACCAGGGGGAATTTTTACTAGAAGTCCACATGAAAAACTCCCGGTCCTCACCGGGGCTTGAACCCGGGACCTCCAGAACTCGAGGCGGACACCATACCTCGAGACCACACAGTCCCCTTTTTTCAGTTAACTTAAGTTAACTGTCTGTCCTTGGGAGCACTGTCATGTCCTGCCACTGTCCTGCCACTATCCTGTCTCAGTTATCTATCCTGTCCTGTCAACTTTATAGGACCTTGACAGAGTGGCAACATTTTCTTGTGAGTAACTTTGCCAGTATAACATCTGGTCCAGAAATTCTTCACAACAGTATGCTTTTCTTCTGAGGTGTAATCTTCGAGTGCGACCGACATTTGCGACACATGTGCACGTGGGACATTGTAAGCACATGTACATTGCATGTGGCAATTATCGTCTGCCACGATAGGCATCCAACTCGATGGTTATATCATATAATTACTCCTCTATAAACATATTATTATAAGCTATTTCTTTGGTGTTAGTGATCATGTCTGTCCACAGCTCTCTGTTTCGTGTGATGCCAATCGCTTCTGATAATGATGTTCCTCCATGTCGTGATATCAAACTGCCCATCATCTTCTCTCTTAGATTTTATAAACTACCAGCAACAATTTCTCAAATGTCTAATATCATTATGTGACTTACTGATTGACCTACCCTCGTATGTTAACTGCAACAGAAAATGTGCAGATTCTTATGTAAAGCATATAGTCCTTAATGGTGCGGTCCATGTCATAGAATAAATTATTATTTGCACTACATCAGCAATAACGTGGGATAACTGCATCCAATACTCCAACCATTAAGGCATTGTTGAGTTGTCCAATAGTTACCGCTTAGTCATGATATGCCGTGCCCACATCAGCAATTGCAAAGTTGTATATTTGAGAGCAAAATCTTTTATTCCGCACAGGTTCTGTTAGCAGATGGCTCTGATTTGTTTCTGTCAGCTAGAAATAGCCGATGCAAAGGAATTGTTTTGAAGACAGAGCAGGACTCATCTGCATGGCGGCTTTTGCATCCTTACGTTAATGGAGACGTGTCAGGTGGCATAACCACATTGTCATGTGACAGCATACCTGAGTTGACGTCAGTAATACTTGTGTCCAGGACTAGCGAGGGGTAAGTGTACATGTTGTTGTTGTTGTTTTTTTTTTTTTGCTGCCGAGTCTCAGAAGTCTGGTTTTTTCTGGTGTTTTATTGTTTTTGACATGTATATTATCAGCTCTTTTGAGAACATGTTTCCTGTGACTACATACAGATGTGACCATTTCGCAATTGATACAGAAGAACTCAATACTTACAGCCAAGTTCTTAGAATTTAGGGGACCCCAAAGCCATTACCCCAGAGTAGGGGGTGTAACAGAAGTGTCATGATCCTCAATGGCATGCATTAGTCAGTTAACGGGGACACCCAGAACTTCAGGAATGTCGCTGAACATCAGAGGTACAACAGTTCAACGGTGTAATGAAGAATGGTATCAAAGTGTATTCAGTTGCCGACCAACCAGTCTTGCTGCCATGCTGAGTAGTATCATAAATTGCTCAAGCAGGCGGCACCTTCTTCTACACAGCTCAGACTCTGGTGGTCTTCGATGCTCTTCTGGAAGGTTAAACAAATTTCCACACAAATGTAACCACATCAATGATAGTGTCTTCCTATCAAACGAAATGCTTGCGCATGTTTCATTCAATATCAAGTAAATTAAAAATCTCCTTTCTAGGATGCAGAGAAGGCACTTCAGTAATTTCCCTTGTCTAAAACAAATAGCTCAATAGAGCACTCTTTACAGCCCTTGTCTAACGTTGCACTCGCAGAATATACAAATCTAATAGTCTTGTCAATTGTTTTCTTTGAAACGTTAGACATGTGTGTCTGAACTCTTAATCGTCCATTATACACACACGAGATGACTTCGCTACAAATATTCCCAACACCATCAAATACATCTGGTCAGTCCCGAAGCCTAACGCTGACGTCCCACCAAGCCTCTGTAAGGCCATCTTTCAACGTCGCCTTTTCCCCGTGTTTCACTGGCAGCTTGCCGTGTCGTGGTTGAGCAGACCTGGACTATTACCCTGCTGGGGTGTACGTTGGTCGTGAAAGCTTTATATTGTTTTTGTTTACTGCTCTTCTAATCTTGTTGTCTGTTAACTGTATCCTATTTTAGTTTAACCCATAACCTGTACTGGTGTCTGTCTTACATTTACACACACATTTACTTACTCATTCACACACGCATTTAGGTATTTGACAGACAGCTAACCAACGATTCGTGTTTTATAAACTATTGACACTGTGAGTCGAACCAAATCTCCTCAAGGTCGAGTATACAAGATACTTTTACTTTACTTCGTCTCGTCCCCTGTTTGTAATGAAGACGATCCTCTTCAAGTAAAATAGTATAGTCGGTGTCACAAGGTAGTAAAGAGCGAACTGGCCCTCTTGCTGGGTAGCATTGTTTACTCTGTGCAAAGTGAGCGGCCACGTAGAATCAGTCGTGTGTCAGCGTCAACCTTCAAGCTCATGCTAGCCAGACGAACTCACACAGAGATACCTGACTACAGCGTCGGCCGGAATCACATGTTATGTTAGTCCGATAGCACTGCGAGCTGGAGCGGCATGCGCGTGTTACACAGAAACATCCTTAATTGCATAAGGCGGCTTCCTGTTCGTCAAAGAGTCACCTCATTGCCTCGGGCAGGGGCAACAACTCCTGCGCGTATTTCGCTCCAAACGGTCTCTCTTCCAGAGTGCGGTTGAACCACCGGACGATCGCCTCTGCTCACTAGGTACCTGCGTCTTTTGCTCAGCGGCAAGCTGACCGACTACGCCCATAAACTCCCGCCCAGGGTTAATCTGCAAAAGATTAGGCCATTTGAGTGACCTCGTTTACAGATCCCACAAAGTGCCGGGCTGTCAGGCTAAGTAGATCACCGTCAGGGCAAACCTATAGGTCTTACGACTGACGCGATTCTATGGGAGCACAAGAGATCCGTTTAATGGGCAGGGTTCGACGTGGACTCATCAATGTGGGCCGCGGAATATAACGAGGCCTCGGCAGGTAGTCTGCTTCTGAAGCCACTTCCGAGTATCACTCTCACTAACCTTGGCCACCGCAGCGAGCTTCTTTACGGCTAAAAGTCCTTTCCAGTAACCTTGTGGACTGTAGTTATTGCTTTCCAAAATTGCATAGCAATAGCATATCTCTCCAACGTGGTCTACTTACAACAGCCACGGAAAGGATGGGGATATATTTGACCGGGGAATTGGCCCAAGGATGATCTCCTTGCCACGCCATCGCCGTGGTTTAACGCCCATCCCAAAGCGGCTCTTTTTCGACATCAAAGCAGACGCTGTGCGAGCGTCCTTCTTCTCCCACTAGGGGGCATCCGACAGAGCAATATTCGAGGCAGCCGCGGCGAGCACATCGTCAGCAGCCTTGCGGCAAGCTGTATCGCTTGGCGCTGAATAATCCATGGTTCAAGCATGCACGGTCGAGCCTGTTGGCCCCTCGGTACCGCTGAGCCAGCCGCTGATTTAGCTTCGTGAAAGGCCCACAGTAGCTAGACTTTCCGGTGTTCTGGAACGAAACACCAGGAACAACCTCAGGTGGAATACAATGGAGCAGTAGCATATGCATCTCTGGCAAAGGCAAGGCATTCAGCGCTTTGTTGAGAATTCCCCCCCCCCCCCTCGCCACACCAGTGATCTGGCTCTTCTTGGCACCACATACAGCACAGACACCTCTCTTGACGGGCCGGCCGTTGCGCAGCACAATAGATGTCTCACCCACCATCTTAGTCCGCGCCTTGCACCGAAGACAATACATATTAAATATTTGACACGCCGATATATTCAAAAGTAACATCGTGACCAATATAAAACACCAACTTTGATCTCGATAAGGCAGGCAAACCACACCATAACTGGCTGCTGCCCAATAGCATCAGGTGTGTCATATGTGGCTAATCGGGATGCGTGAAGAGGAACATGATGCTCAACCTGCTGCTGAGCACTTCAGTCTTGAGTGAGGACAAAGTGACGGTCATTGACCGAATGGTATAGATGTCAGATACAGTTGTTATCAGGGGTCATTGACTGAAGATTTCACCGGACAAACAACGTTGAGACGATCGGGTTGTGGAAAACACGAAGTCATTGATCAAAGAGTTGGAAATGTTTGATGTACGATGAGTGGGGAAAACGGGAATTAGCGGAGGAGACGAGACGGAGCGGACAAGAGCGAATACGTGATTTCACAAACCTTTGATTGGAAATAACGGCAAATTCGACTGTTGATGTGGGAACATAAAAAAGAACTGAGAATTAGAACCAAGGTATAAATAGTTGGGAACTTGTTGTTGTTTTTTGTTTAGTGTGTGACCAACTAGACGGAGAATGGTTCTATGCGTCCTTAAATAGAATAGAAATATAATGTCCCTAATTGTTTAGAGGCGATGGGACCGTGGTGCTTATGTGCTTGTGTATTTCGATTCATGGACTACCATAGATAGTATAAGGTTTTACGACAAAAACTCCTGACATACTCAGTGAAGATAACAAAGGCACTTCACTTGTGCAGAGATAAATTACTTCACCAGAACAACTAAGAACATAGCCATTTAATAATCGTGGGCAGAGATAACTAACTGCAAATAAGTGAACTCTGTAATTAAAGAATTTCCAGTTTAAGAAAGCAATGGAAAGGACGTTAAGTCTATATAGGCAGAGCGACATAAGCTACATATATTTGACTTGTGTATTAATATAAAAGAAACCATGGAGAACTCAAGAACAGTTTCCATGCCTACAACAAGTATTAATTAACTAACTGGAGACAGTGTGTCAAACCTATATAGTCTATATACATACAGTGTTAGACAGTGGAGATGTGTTTTCAGTGATGGATTTTATTAACTTCCGAAAAGGGGAATCTGTCGAATTCAGAGACTTACCGTAATCTCATTATTTCATGGTGATCAGACGTTGAACACTTTATAAATATTGGAATACGTCCAGACTCAGTCGGAGAGGAGCATAACCGGGTGAGAGCTGTCCACATATGTGTGATGTATTGTCGCATGGCCGTATACGGATGAGAGATGTGATACGGAACATAGACATACAGAGTCCTATCTCACACTCACAATAGAATACACTACAAATTACATATACACATTCAATACATACAACTCACATAGTTTTCAGCATTAAATATTTTATTAATTGTTTGAGGAAACTGTTATCGGGGTATGTTATGAAGGAATAAAAGAGAGAGAAATAGAGAGAGATAGTGAGTAGAAGACATAACGGGGGAGTGTAGACAAAGGTCTGACAATAGTTCCAAAGTATAAGAAGGATTTTAAAGGTGTGCTTGTTGACTCCACTTTCCCCCAGGGACGACAAGTGACAAAGAGGAAGAGGGAAGCGAGAAACGACAACGACCTACAGGCTATGTTGACAGGCAAAATTGTGAGTTTGGCGGATTACTTAGATCGCCTTAAGCAGTTGCTGGCTGCCCATCAGCAACTCATCACCATAGGCTCACTAGTTTGGTGCCCTCTCCGTCGATCCAATTTCACTGATGGCAGGCCGATTGTGGGCATTCCGTGGTGACAGCCCGCGACAAGTCGTTATACGCCCTCCTGACAAAACGCTTTGTCAAAACGAAGCAGTACACCCCGCTGGCCATTGAGACATTCAAACAGCTGGTTCAGCTAAAAAAATTGCCTGTGTATAGCCGTAAAAGCAAACAGCATCAAATGCTCCGCAGCGGAGATGGTTTCCCGACCCTAATGTTCTGGTTGAGCGCCAGCGTTTTCTGGTGGCTTCTAAGGTGGCTGGGAACATGGGAATCGACAATGGACTCTCTGCAATAGCTAATGCGCAGTGAGGCGATTTCCACAACTTAGTCCTCCAGTTGAACAAGAGCATGTTTGTTGCATAATAATGGAACGGTTACATGTGAAAATCCGTGACCAGCTTGTTCAAATTCGTGACCTGCTCCTGCTGATCCTTGACCTACTTCAACTGAAAGAGAACTTTAGCACTATGGTATCGTCGGACAAAACCGACTGGACGACTAAGAACTTCTCGCTGCTGTTTCTTGACCCCCAAGCTCCAGGATGGGCTCGCCCTGGTTAATCTGGAAACCTATAATTCCATCAGTAACAATACAGATTAAAACAATAGTTTCGTATACCCGACAGGGCAAGAGTGGAAAACCATCCATCTGTCTGAGGGAGCATATAAGCTCACACAGATCAAGACCGAGATTCAAAGAAAACTGGCTTCCGCCGGAGAAGGACAAGGAACACATTATCACCTTGGGCGTCAACCGCTCAACACTCAGGGCCTTTGTGAAAATAACGAACCCCACCTACGAAATTGACATGGGCGTATTCACTTTGCTGACAGTGCTAGGGTTTATATCGCAAACGCTAAAATAAAGCTACAAAGAGGGTAAACTGCCAATCGACATTGTGTCTGTGAACAGCATGGTGGACAACTGCAACCTGATCAGTGGCTCTAATCACAACGGCAGCACAAACCCCACCATTTATTCTTTCTTCCCAAATGTGTGCCCCGGCTACAAGATTCTGGAGTCTCCCAAAAACTCTTCTACTTACCCATGAGACAGGCAGGCAATTTCTCTAGCATGTGCATGTGGCTGCCCGACCATGATTACATACAATTAAACCTTAGAGTGAGCGGATTACTCTAAGACTACATATCCGCGGTGTATAACAATGACCGGTTTCAAGCAACGGCATAGGCGCTTTGTGGTCGGCATGGGCCTATTTGACTGGATATCGAGCGCAATTGGCACTATCGCTAGGGCCATACCGTGCGTAATTGACATGACCGCTAGGGTCATCAGCAGAAGCAAGGACCTTGTTAAGAATGTGGCTGGGGTGACCGGGGCGGTGTCTAAGGCCTTTAGCTACTACGGATGCTGCTGTGAAATAGATTGTGGACACCGTCAGAGCCAAACGCCTTCCAACGCGGTTGAGGAAAGAACTCACAGAGAAGAGCACCAAGATCTTAAAGGAGCTAGCGACCAGCCCTGTGACCAGCCTCCCTGACATCAACAGCCGTATAGTCGGCGCTGGCTTCAAGACAATTAGAATT
Source organism: Cepaea hortensis (assembly GCA_963921405.1). Lineage (NCBI taxonomy): Eukaryota > Metazoa > Mollusca > Gastropoda > Stylommatophora > Helicidae > Cepaea > Cepaea hortensis. The sequence goes on from OY992886.1 coordinate 44,281,223, forward strand.
AACAGGCTGTGAAATTTTACTATGTAGTAGTCAAGGAGGGTGTTTGCAATTCCGTGCTTGATATTGGTGAGCCTGTAGTAGTATATCCGGAGTCAGCTTGATACCACCACCCTTCCACTCGCGCGTTGGGCCCGTTCTCGCCCCAAGGGGCTCGAAACGGACCCCCACGATGGGTGCGAGCCTCTGTAGTATCAAGTTGACTCCGGATATACCACTCACTCAAAAAACCGCACCCCGGCGCGAGCCTCATTCCAAGACAGTCGTCTGCGAGAGACCGGAACTCTTAAGGCGTCACACGAGTCTCCTACAGGCGATTCAATCCGGTGTGATATAAAATTCAAGTATTAAAGATACACAAAAGATATAGGGTGTGCATCATGAACACGTGTAGGTGGCTATTGTTGGGGACAGCTCGCCAGTTCGAACGGTGGTGTAGGGGAAATACTGCCAGAAGCACAACGCGCGTCTCAAGAAGTGGGGAGGCACAGTCGCCTGCACGAGCTGTGTCGTCGGAGTGAAAACTAAACTAGCCCTATGTCAGCCGCGCGGAGCCAACGCCCGATACCACGAACTGCGATACTAGCAGGAGGGGCCGTTTCTCTGCGAATGGAAGCGGTTGAAATGAATAAATATTTAAATTCTGGCAAAAAGAAATTTCCATTTAGAGAGAAATGGAGAGTTGAGGGTACGAGGTCAGTAATAATCATGGCCACCGTAAAACAGTTGCAAGAGCTAGCCCGCCAGTATGGGATGCCATACAACCACAAGGCCGTCCTTGCTAGGGAAATAGCTCATGCGAGTGACGCAGTCCACGCCACCCGACGCGAGCGGGCTGCCACCACCGGGCGGTATCCAGCTCATCGGGGGAAGTCCAGGACACGGCGCAGCACGCACAGAAGGCCGCGCTTTTGGAAGAAGAGGTCACTGCCGCCTTCCTGGAGGAGGTGATCCTAAACAAGGGTGAAGAGCGGGGAAGTTGAACAATCATGTGGAAGCTCTTCCGATGGCTAGACGCTACGATCGTAGAAAGGCTCATGCCCCACATTCTGCGGTACATCTACACCGCGGCAGCCGCAGTGTGGTTGGCAGCGTGTGACGAGAAACCAACCACATCGACCGCCCCGACACCGAGTGGGTCTTCGATAGGTGGGTGTAAATTGAAGTGACGGCGATCCTCACCCTCCAGGTTCTATTAGGTACCGGACGACTACCAGATTGGCTGGACAAAAGAAGGGGCTGTACGCGCTAGACACATCCGGCGACAACCTCTGTCTGCTCTACGGCGCGAGTTCAGACCGTTGCACAACCGCAGCCTAGGAGCTGGCGCAAAGGGTGTGGGACACCGACACCCCAGACAAGCCGGGCTTGGATTCGTTAAAAGTGTTTGAGGAGAGGTTACAGTTGGTGATCTGCGTCTATGAGCCGACCGAAGCGGGGGTTCGGAGGTTGGTAAGGAGACCCGCAAACTGCGAGCGCATTGGCACCAAGCCGATTACGATCGGGGTTTATCACCATCACGCCTCCCTGATAACCGAACTGCCAAAGCTAGCGCAGCTCTTTGAGTGTCAGCATTGCAATCACCGCTTCACCAAAGCCTGCAATCTCCAACGTCACACCGATCGCTGCAGTAAAGGAGAAACCTGGGTCCTCTGTCCATGGAAGCAGGTGGAGCTCCCCCAGTCGGCATACGAAAAAGGTCTTCTACCCACACATCAACGTCAGCTCAGCTCCATCCTATGGTTACAGCACATAGCCGAACAATCAGTGCGCCACATCCACCACGCATACTGCGGGCACGGGGGAGAGCAATGGATCGCTGACGGTTTGGTGGATGGTTATCAGCCCACTACCAGGCGGTTTTCCAATATTACGGCCCCTACTAGCATGGGTGTCGCGCCCACAGTGAGGCCCCAAACGCCGATGGGCTGTATCAGAATACCCGTTGCCGCGGAGAGAAAATAAGAGCCGCTGGCTACAATCTGGTAGTAGTGTAGAAGTGTGAGCGACCGCCTCTGTCTCATGCTCCAATACCTCAGGTGTAGACGGTGGTCTACTTCCATGCGATCTTTTCTGACTTTGAGGCCTGGCATGGCAAGTCTCAAGCCCAGGGCCCCATCTCCGACCTCATCTTTGAGAGCCACCAGATTCCGATTTCCAATTCGATGGTGGACACCCTAGACGAGCAGCCTACTCACCTGAGAAATGCAGACCCAAAAGCCTTTATAGCCGACTTCATGGCGGACCTGCGTCGGCACGCAACCGCGATACCAGCTGAGATGGATGCGCGTTACCACCCGAAAGACCTGCACAAGCTGATCCCACAACTACAGAAGAAATGCGTGAGTGGTGTCGGCAAGTCCCAGTGTTGGGCTTTAACTGCGGCCGGTACGACCTAAACCTAATCAAGGAGCACTTCTTAGCGAAGCTCGCAGACACCTGCCAGAAGATCAGCGTGGCCGCGCAACGGACAAAGGCAATGTTAACCGTCACACCTGAGTTCAAGTCCCTTGATATTCTCAACAACCTGGCATCCGGCACCACGCACGCAGGCCAGTCTGACATTCTGCCCTTCTTCACAATTCCCTCTCATACACTCTTTCATTCAACATCACTTATAAAACAAATTTTTGACATCCAAAGAACAATAGCATTATAACGCAATGAAAAATAATCAATAACAAATGACTCACTGAGGCAATGTTTAACATGGGCATTATAAATACATAAGGAAGGTGTCACGTTCCATACATATGGGACTGTTTTTTTTTTTTTTTTTTTTTTTTTTTTTTTTGTTGGCTAGTTGTCGTTTGAGATAATTTACCATTATTATAGTATTTTTTTTAATTTTATTTATGGCGGAATGTAGTCAGTACTGAGGTAGTGTTCAAACAGGTTGCGAAAGTATGTATAATGATTTGTGGTGTCTTTGATTTCTTGTGGAAGATTGTTCCACAAGTGAGCGGCAGAGTATGCTAAGCTTGTTTTATATAAGTCTATTATAGGTTTAGGGACATGAAGTATATTTAGTCACTCGCTATGTCTAGCGTTATATTTAAACAATGGCCAAAGGTAGCTTAGAGCATTTTGAAATAGGATTTTGTGAATTAGCTTGGCCTTATTAAAAAGTAGTCGTTTGTGGAGTGGCGGTAACACAAGACGTTTATGTTGGTTAGAATTGTCGGTAAGCTTTTCACCATTAATTAAACGCACTGCCCTTTTCTGGAGTGAATATAGGCGTTTTGTTATTGATTTAGAGCATCCATCCCAGATTGTAGAACATTAATCAATATGTGTTTGTATTTGGGAAGTATAGAATATCTTTCTTGTGTTTTCGTCAAGGAAATTTTTAATTTTGGCAAGTTGGTATACTTTTTTGGCTACTTGTTTAACGAGACCATGAACATGTGAGTTAATGGTTAGATTTTGATCTATGATAAGTCCCAGTGCCTTGTGCTCGGTTACACTTTCTATAGGCATGCTACCAATGTGCAGCTGTAAAGTTCTCTGCGAGTTTAGCGTGTGAAGTCTTTGCCTGGCTCCTATTAACATAGATTTTGTTTTAGAAATGTTAATTTGCATGCGGTTTATATGATTCCAGTTAACTACACTATTTATTTCCTGTTGCAATGTTAATTCTAGCACAATAATATCAATAGCGTTTGTATAAACTGTGCAGTCATCTGCAAATAGATCTCAGGACGACGACAGATATAAGAGAAGATCGTTTATATAAATGGCAAATAACAGAGGGCCAAGAATAGATCCCTGCGGTGCTCCAATATTAATGGTAATGGCTTGAGATAAAGATTTATTGTGTGATACTACTTATTTTCTGTCTAATAAAAATGATTTTTTATTAATGTCACTATTTTAAAGCTTACTTTCATTGTTTCTAGTTTTTTAATTATAATATTTTGATCTATCATATCGAATGCTTTTCTAAAGTCTATAAACACCGCTCCACATAGAGTATTGTTGTTAAATTTTTGATGCGAGTTTTCTATCATGTTTGTTAGGGTCATATGACAAGAATATTTTGGCCGAAATCCTGACTGTCAATTATTAGTTTATGGCGAACTAAGTGCTCTAGTGTTGTTTTGTGGATGTGCTTTTCTAGCGGTTTGGATAGTGAGGATAAAATGGAAATTGGCCTGTAATTCCTCATGAGACGATCGTCTAGAGAACCAGCTTTTAAGTGCGGATACACTTTAGCGATTTTAAAGGCTGATGGGAAGTGACCTTTGGTGAGACATTGATTATATATAAAAGTTAGCGACTCGCAGATCGCCGTTGCAGCATGGCGAAGGATACGATTACTGATTCCATCAAGTCCTGATGAGTTATTATTTTGTAGGTTACTGAGATGAGTAAATACTTCTGTGGTCGTCATTAGCGGTATGTTGGAGGGAATGGCTCCATAGCATTTGTTTTCACAGAATGATGATAATAAAGATATGTCATGAGGCGCATCTGGTATTGCAGCCTTCAGTTGGTTTATGTCGGACTGAAAAAAATCTACTGAATTGATCACATGTAATCTGATTTGATGGTAATGATTGTGATGATTTGTGTTTGTTTGTCAAGGTATTAATTGCTTTCCATATATCTTAAGTGTTGGTTTTATCTGTTATTAAGTTCTTAAAATAGTTTTTCTTTTCCTTTCGAATAACATATTGAACTTTGTTTCTCAGACTACGGTACATAGTTAGGTCTCTATTTTTATGTGCCCTGTCCTGGTCTCTCATAAGTTCAACTACCTCCTGTGTGATCCCCGGGGGTTTAGTGTGATGTTTAACACGAACTTCCTTAAATGGAACATGCTTATCAAATATACTTCAAAAGGTCTTCAGCCAGTGGTCTAGAGCATCGCGTGGGTAAGGAAGCTGGTAAACATAGTCCAGAGATGAGTTGAGCAAGTCTTGTAAAAAGACGTCTCGGTTGAAACTTTTGTAATTTCTATATTTTATACTTATATGTTTGTGTGTTTAGTTTTGGTACCTCTTTTCGACCACGTGCAACACACTGGGTAGTGATCGCTCATTGCGTTAATAGGTACAGTACATTCTGTGATGTTGTCAGCGCACGTAGTGTAAATATGATCTATAAGTGTTGCAGATGATTTTGTTATTCCAGTGGCTAACTAACCCCAGTTTGACTAACTGTTGGAAGTTATATGACTCTATTATGTTTTCCCATGTTTTGTTTGATTTGTTAGTGTCTATGTTGAAGTCACCTAGCAGTATTATTTCTCTCGCATTACTAAAGACTACATCAATCATAGTGGTGAATTTTTCATTCCATATATTTCCTGCTCTGGGATTTCGATACACATATCCAACTACTAGGGGTATGCGATTTGGAAGTTTAATCTCAAGCCATACAAACTCTACCTCGCAGGTTTCAAAATCTAGCCTGCGGTGGACGTTAAGCGAGTTAGAAATATAAACTGCAATACCCGTCTCTTGTTTCTGATAGGGATCTCTTCTAATGGTTTTAAAACCTCTGATAGTGATGTCATCGTCTGAGATGTTACCATTTAATCGACTTTCACTAACGCCGAACATGTGAAAATTTTGATTAAGTATAATTGATAGTTCTGACAGCTTCCCTAATAGATGGCAGATGTTTAAATGCCCAATTCTGAGCCCATTATTACTGAGCCAGTGATCGTACTTATTTGAAATTTCGACAATGAGTAATCATAAGTTTAAAAACCAAAAAAAAATAATAATAATAATAAAAAAAGCACACACACACACAGTGAATACAACTTACGTCCCTTATTACAATAAACACTCTAAACTACAGAGAAACATTAATATCTCTCTCAATATATAAAAATACGTACATAGATCCGTAAGACAGAACAGTGAAGATCCCCTTACTCACTGTAAAAACACAATTAAAAGTATTATAAAAGATATACAGCTAAAGTATTAAAAGGTATACGGCTAAGTACTATCAATTAATATAAACGTCACACAAGCCAATGTTTGTAGTTGCATATAACCTAATACGTTACTAGATCAAGTAGTACCGAAATATGCAGATAATCGTTCCACGAGAGGCTCTTTCTTGTACCCAGATCTGGTGTAGCTTTGTGCTAAGTTGCTAGTAAATACCAGGTTGTGTTGGTTGTTGGTATAGCGACATTATAAGTGCTTGACGATGTGTAGCTGGGCTATAACGTGTGAGGTGCCAACATTCTGGGTTACAATAGAATGGGTACTGTTGATGTCTCATGGGTAAGTAATGACTACCAACTACAGCCTCTGGTTGGTGGCTAACAGGAGGTTGTGGTGGTACGTCGTTGTTGCTGAAAGGTGGTTCCTTTCTGGGGATAATAGGAAACATATCTTCATAATTATTACCCTCCTGTGTGAAAGACGACGTATTGTGCGGACTTGGTGTGGCGGAGGTGTCCAGTCTGGCTTGAATTGCATGTGCAGTGTTTATGAGTGGTCTGCGCACTTCTGACCTATTAGTACTTGATGTGACGGGAGTATGTCGTCTGTCTTGAGTTTCTGGTTAAGTAGCTAAAAGTGTCGGGCGCGATTCTGTATTGGATGTATGGTGTGTCCGTTCTGGATATTTGATATTTTTGGCGAGCAAGCTGGTGGCCAATGTAGACAAATGTATTTGATTTGATTTTAAAGATTCTTTTTTGGTGCACCAGCCTGTGAAGTGTATGATGGCGTGTTGTTGGTGAACTGTATCTTGTTTTGAGAACAGAACTTCTGCAAAATGTTGTTATTTACATCAGCTAGACGGCGCTGGGGTCCATAACTCGGTGATATGATGGAGGAGAAGAAAATGGACTAGTTAGGAAAAGTGTGGCGTAATCCGTTCAAGAGTGCCAGCAGTTGGTTGTTCCTGGTGTCATTAATACCAATATGTGCGCTTGCCTTTTTAACGTTATGATTTACCGGAAACCAGCTAATCTTGTCTGTTAGCCGGTCAACACCAGCCCCAGGCAGTGGGATTATGGAAACAATGTCTTTGTCCGAAGTGGCCATCCGGTCGCTGTATAAACCTTTCATTAAAGAAACGCTTAATATAATGTGTGTACAGTCAGGTCGTGCTGTCTGTACATGTTGGTTGTCAGCACGTCTCGCCCGTTGTTTCATCCATTGTCGATTATCAAAAGTCTTTATGTCTCCATGTGGTTCTCCCTATGTATCTTGTAGGCATGTGTTGCCCGTTGGCAGCATTTTAAAGCACTGTACGTTTTCAGGTGATTTTTCTTGAAGCTAATGAAAGCTCCAAATATGTGGCTCTCACCAAGCAATTCTTTGAACCACGCAAGCTTTCTCTGACGCTGAGCCCCGCAACTGGCCTCGTAAGTTTCAGTGGTTTAAAGGAAGGGGGGGGGGTGTTCTTTAATTGGGGAGGGCTATGAAAGTCTCTTGGGTTCCACGACCCACCCACTCGGAATCTGCACGGTCATACACACACCGCTTCATAACCTTATCATATATAGGGAGTTGTAGATTTCTTTCGAGGGACTGTCATTATATGAGAACCACCATAATGCACTCCCATCAACACCCCTTCGAGCTGTGCCCGTTAAAAAAGATTAATGTAATCAAGGTAGACTGTACCTCAGTATAAAAAGCTGGAAACTGGAATGGTAAGGGATATTAGACTTTCGGTCCGAGATGAAAAAGATGACGACATGCCATTAGCATATCTAAATTGTGTGTTCCACATCAGACGACACAATGGCTAATTCAGAAGGTCCTGGCCGGCAACGCCCTACAGCTTGCTCTACCCTTACCTTTTCCGAATATGGCGACATTCTCGTGTGGTGGGAGCCGGCGCCGGTCGGGTATTTGGCGTCCTTGTTGAACTCGTAAGCGGTCATTATTAGTAGCCGTGCTAATATGTATATCACATTAAGCCTCCCCCGATGTGTCTCCACCTTGTCGTGGTGGGGGGGGGGGGCGGCTTGCGTGTCCCATTGACCCCATGTGCTTGCCGATGGATGAAAACTACATATCGGACAGCTTATGGGATAGGGGTCAGACTAAGAGAGACACAACTTGCTGCTCTGCAGGTAGACTGAGGATAGTAGTCAAAAGTTTAAAATCAGGCACACGAAGGCAGAAGTTCTTGGTCCGGACAATACTCTAAGGCTCTCTGTCGAGGGTTTAGGCTAAAGGCCTCTAGGCCACAAACCCGTGAGAGCCGGGCCGATACCCACCTACCGAAAAATAGATGTGGGATACTGAGCACGCTACATGCCCAGTTTTGATACTTGTTCGAAGGCTCTCAGCTGGGGGATATGACGGATTCCCGGATGAGAGGGCCTGGCCGTTTCTCGTTCACTGCTGCACGGAGGTAAGGTGCTGAGCCGGCAGCACATGTAGCCTACCTCGTGAGCGAGAATAAAAAATTGCAGAAAGTGTCCCAGTCGAATGAAATGGCTACGAAAACTGTCTGTATCTAACTCATAGAGTGTAGACAAAAGTGAAAAAACGTCTCAATAACACGAAATTGAACTTTCGGCTAGCGAATCCATTGCGTGGTCTGAAGTCAAAAGCAAAAGCTTACCGAGTGGATGTCGCCCGCAGTCTGACCATTCCTGGTGTGTGCTTGAGCTACCAGTGGCAAGCGAGATGCCCAACACATGGAATAGAGGAACTAAAGCAGCCATGAGCAGGACGTCGCAACTACTTGGTTGAGCCCAGTCTCAGAGCAATATGTGCCGGTTCTGCAATTATGGAAGCCTCCTTGGATAGCCTTGGATAGGCCCATGGTCTGCCCCTGCCTTCCCTTGAGGGTTAACCGTGATGTCGATGATCGTTCTATCTTGACCAGCTGAGATGTGGGCGACATTACAACAATAAGTCTCACGTGCCTCGAAATCCGAGGAAGGCTAACCTCATTAAAAAATGCCTGCTGAAGTCGGAAGTGCCGTCCTACGGGTGGCAAACTAAACATTGGCACTACGCATTTACGTCCGAGTGAAATCTCTCGTCCGAATGTCTCTCATGCTCTGACTACCTAGTTTTCGAATGCCGGTCTTGTTCGGAACAGCTCTGACTAGGTAGTTTTCCGAATATCTGTCGTGCCTGGAACAGCTCTGACGGGCGCAACGACAAGCACATGCCCGAAAACTCGCTGAGTGGATACCGTCTGCAAACCTGTCTGGTTTGTGCGGGAACGGCCCGGGGCGAACGAAATGCCCAAAATATTGAAGTGAGGAATTAAAGCAGCCATGAGCAGGACGTGACGATTCCCTCGGTGAGCCCAGCACGAGAGCGTTAGTGTCGGCTCTGCAATTATGGAACCAGGATGGCGGAAAATGCTATGGACTGTCCCTGCCTTCATTTTAGGGATGACGTGCAGTCTTCGACTGTTCCAACTTGACCAGCTGGGAGGGGGACAGTATCACAAAAGTGAGAGTCTCCCAGGAATGTTAACCTGGTCAAAAATGCACGCTAAAAGTCGAATGTGTTGGCCTAAGGGTTTCGACCCAAAGGTGCCTAACCAGACACACCGCAATCACATCTGAAAAAACACTCCGGTTGAACGCAAAGAAGAAGATATCACATTAAGCGATTTCCATCACGGGGAATCCATCCCCCACAGACCTAGATAATCGCGATGGTGACCTAGAGGCTGCTCTCATGGAGTTGTTGTTCTACGAGACGTGGATTAATATTACCCGCAAGCTGGACAATCATTGGTTCAAAATTGGTACTGAGACTGTCACTTTTCTCGACGGATATTATAATGTGCGCGCCTTCAACAAGCAGATCTTTGAGCCACGGAAGTTGTCTTGGATGCTGAACCCCGCAATTGGTCTCGTAAGTATTGGCGATCTTAAGTCCGACATTAAACTGTGGTGGGGGGGGGGTGAAAGGTGGCTATGTCACACTCTTGGGTTCACAGGCGATATCCCAAAGGCTAATGAAACATACGGTACATTATCAACCGCACAGATGTTCCCTAACCCTATCAAATATAAGGAGTTCTACATTCATCTCGAGGGTTAGTCATCCTATGAGAAGCGCCATAATTCCCTTCCCCCACACTCCTTCGGGCTGTGCCCGTTAAAAAAGAGGCTTGTAATCACAAGAGACATGAGATTTTCTCCTACCCATCATTATAGAAAGCTGGAAACTGGAACTCTAAGCGATATTAGACTTTTGGTCTGTGATGAAAGAGGCGACGTCTTGCCGCTGGCATATCTAAGCTGTGTACTCTACATAAAAAATTGCATTAGCTGATTCAGAGGGTCCAGGTCGGCATCGCCTTAAAGCATGCTCTACCCTCACCTTTGCTGATTTGGCCGACACCATCAGATGGCGGGAGCCAGGCAACAATTACAAGATCTATGGCCTCAAGCTCACTTCCCAGGGGGTTCTATGCTCGGGCCGCCATAGACCATCCCGTCGACGATGACTGGGATCTGCAGCTTAATATTCGCACGGGATAAACTCACCTCGAGCCCAATGGGATACTTATTAAGCTAACCAACATGTATATGACGTTTGTTAGTTATCAGGCCTGCAAGACGGTCATACGCGCCAACAAGTCTCCTGTTGTGACCTATCAGTCGTTTCTGAAAATGCACTGCGTCAAGCCTCTCTTCTATGCCGTGGGGGTGATTGAGGCTAAAGCCTAGCGGAAAAAGATATTGCTTGAAGGCCACCACCTAGTTTAAAACTGACCTTGATTTGCTTGGCAAACCTCCTAATGAGTCAACCATCTATCTCGAGCTAGCTAATGGGGATGTGGCGCAGACTGAGGCTGTCCAAGACCTTCCTGGGGTCTTCATTAAATGGAGTGCGTCAACGGCCCATGCATATAGCCCGGGCGACAGAGACGGACATTATAGTATAGCTCGCTGAGGCTGGGGTGGATGAAATTATATTTAATACCGTTAGTGTTTTTGTCCGGCTTTTGTTCACTACAGGGCCGGTTAGCGCCGTTCGCATTGAACATTTAATCTCTCAGTTGAAGAAGTGAGTTTAAGTTTGATGCGAAAAGAATACTGTCGCTGTATCCCTTGTTTGAGATGAGTGACGGTGTTACCTATCGTATTCAAGAAATTACCCGTCTTCGGGAGTCTCTGGAAGATGAAAGGGACAAACGGGCGGCCCTGCATAAAAAAATATCGGCGTGCCGTTAATGTCCTTGAAGCGTGGACAATAAGCAGTCAAGCTGAAAAACAGCTGATGGCTGTGGAAATGTGGTTTCGGAGGAATATGCAAAGAATACCATGGACGGATAGATAAACTAATGAGCAAGTCCTTCAAGAGACAAATGAAGATCGTAAACTGATTAGAGTAATTAGACGTAGACAGTCAACATTTTTGGGCATGTTATGAGAAGAAATGACTTGGAGAAATTGGTGACAACTGACAAGATCGAAGGGAAGAGACCAAGGAGAAGACCGAGAAGTAAATACCTGGATAGGTTGGCCACATGGCATGGTTGAGACAGGAACACGGAGCTGATCCACGACTCTGGTGATCGAGTGAGATGGCAGAACATGACCGCCCACGCATACCGGCATGGCACATGATGGATGGATGGTTTATGCATTAGACGCTGTGGAGAGCATGATGCTAGCGGCTAACCTTGGTATGGGGGTGGGGGTGTTGGGCTTCTCATCACCATTATCGCCGCTTATGTAGTTGTTGGGCTTGAGGTAGCTGCCTTAGCTTGTGGGATCATGTCCGCTGGGAGCAAGCTAGAGTCCCACAAACTAACTTCCAAAGCTAAGAAACACGATGAAATTGGCATGATTGCGGAGGCTAAGCTTTCTAGCATAGCCGTCCTTGTTTCAAAGGCTCTGGAGGATGCGAGGCTTACAGACATGGAGTATAAAATAATTACTGACGAAGAAAAGAAATTTTGTTAGATGAAAAATTATATTCGGAGCAAGGCGTTGGCAGATCTGGATGAAGAAACAAATAATCTCTTATTCTGAAAGGCAGGGACGAAGCTCGGGCAGAATTTGTAAAAGCTATAGGCTCGAAATAACTTGTATACGCGATGAGGACAATTTGGAACCTCCCTCTATTCCACCGAAGTATCCGCCACTGGATTTCATTAAAACACGCTACACGGGACTAATACACGTGACATCCCAAGTGCTTTTCTCTGAAAAATGCGCACTGTTTTCACTCTGTCAACACACGGATGTTAATTACAGTGTAATGAGCATGATTATAAGTCAGCGGTGATGTCGGGTTGTTTATCACAAAAAGTTACTGACTTCGTAAAAGTCCAGGAGTAGCCCCCCTGAATATAACGCGCAGTGTACACGAAGCTAACTGCCGACGCGGGCGGTCTGATGTTTCGACTTTGGAATGCAGAAGTATAACACGCCGGCTTGAGACGGTCCTCACACTGGGGCACCCTGGTTGCGGTGGGTGGTCACGTTTATGGCGCACAAGTTTGATTTGTCTCCTCTTCATCCTCAGCAGGGCCTATAGGGGCTACCCCAGGTTTTTTGTAGGGCATTAACTTGACGTCGGTGTCCTTTTTAAACTTCCGGACCTGTTGTACAGATCTCACATACCTTGAACGGATTTCTGATGCCGATTCTCACAGAATATACACTCTTCTACCACCTCACCCTGGTTTGATCTCGCGTTGTGACGAAAACAATAAGTCCCCAAGAATGGACGCCCGCAACGGATTATTGAGCCCAGCTTCAGCCACTTACTTCCATGGGTTTCCATTTTTGTATACTTATTGGGTGGGCACGTCTCTGATAAGGTATCGTGCTGTATTCGCCCCTTTTTTCTGTGGATTCGCTCCTGTAAACTATGTTTACAGTGCACACGGAAGCTTATTACTGCAGTAACAGTTGAAGTGTTTTTACACCATTCTAAATTGTTTTAGAAGCACTTCAACTGAATGCGGAAGTATTTCACTTCTGCTAGCTGGTATAAATAATCTCGTTTTATTATCTGTCGTTTTGCAGACATGGGTATATTTGGCTGTTTCAGTATGGGTGATAGGTGATTTATAAGTATATTTGCTTTTTGACATCTGATTTTGATCTGTCTGTTCAATCAGCCATCTTCTGTGATATTACTGCCAAGATATTTGAATTATTAACTTGTTTCAGAGATGTGCTGTTATGTCACAGTATTAAAAATTATGCAGTCACTTAGCAAATACTTTGAGTCTCGGAATGATACTACCGCAGTGGTGCGGTTCTTAGGCTGAGTAGTATATCCGGAGTCAGCTTGATACTACAGAGGCTCGCACCCTTCGCGGTGGTCCGATTAGATCCCCCCCCCCCACTCCTTAGCCACAGAGACCGGTACCGGATATACTACTCCTGTGCTAATTGACGACACCATTGAATCCTTCGATTACCGGGAGTACGAGCCACAGAATCCGGGATCTTCTATATTTCTAAAAAAATATTTTCACTGTACAAGGAAAAATAAATATGGAGACATTACACATCCCTGTCTCACATCTCTATTAATAGGCTGATATTAACCAACTTCATTATCAATTCTTAATTCTTATGGCAGCTTGTTGTTTCCAATATATACCTTCAAGAGGTTACCAGACTTAAAAAAGAGCACGAAAGAAGGTCTTTGCTGTATAAGAAGGACCTCCGTGCTGTGAAATTCTTGGATGGAATTTATGCGACACTACTTATGGTGAGCGTTGAGCTTCTGTCAACGGCCATTAATGCCTCTGTCGTCTTCGGCCTAGAGATAGGCGCCCTCGTTTGTAGCCTATTGGGGCGCCGGCAAGTAAGCGGCCCACAGATGCGCGCTAAATTCCAATAATCATGGTGAGATTCGGATTTTGGTGGAAAGAAAACTGATTTTGTGTCGATGGCTTTGCAAGATGGTGAGATATCTTATATTGAGTTAAGATTAATTATTATTGAGCTTTGAAAGTAGGATACGCCTATGTGGTAGCGAGCTAGATGAAGGTAATACACTTGTCATCTCAGGTGCTTTTCTCCGAAAAACAGCGTGCTCTATTTTTCCCACCAATAACAGCACACGGATGTTAATTACAGTGTAAAGAGCGTGATATATGAATCTCTCTGTATTTGCAGTCAGCGGACTGGTTAAACCACATCACACCATAAAGTGCTTATCATCAAAGGCTACCGACTTCGTAAAAGCCTCCTCCTGCCTACACACCTTCCGTGTCTCCGCTACCTTAGCCTCCTTCGCCTCTTCCTGCCTACGCAACTTCCGTGCCTCCTCTAGCATATCCTCCTTAGCATCGGTATACGCGTCCCCTTCAAGCGACCAGTAGCTATCTTCTTCCTCCTCCTCCTCCTCCTCCTCCTCCTCCTCCTCCTCCTCGGGTGTGCATTTTCTACATACTTCAGCCTCCATGCGCGCTAGTAGAGTAGTCCTACATAGCATACAACTGTCTGCTGTACATGTTTATATAATTTCAGGTCTTAGTCAGATATGACTGAGCTACCGTATGACAGTAGACGGTACTACCTGCTTTCTGTTAGCGTCGAATGTTGGGCGGCGCTTATCAAACTCGACACCCCACATTGTGCCCACGGCTTCGGGCGGAAGAGCGCAAATGGGAGGGTACAAGCATTTTCCTTGTGCGAGGAAATGCAACCTAAAGACAAAATGTCATGGCAGGGCAGACCAGGCCCTAAGCCTTGGTTAGCAGCTGGTCTAGGATCGAAGCTCCGACATGCAAACTGTTAGAGTATTGCTTTGCTGATCCGGCACCGGGTTTTATCCCATATGGCTCGGTCTCTTTCCGCAGCGCGGAAAAGCGTCGCACAAAGCACGAACTCCGTAGCTTCTAGCGACGTCCCACAGGAGTCTCCGAAATATTTTAACTTGTCAACCGAAGGGCGCGGCCCGGAATCGAACCCACAACCTTCGGAGCACGAGTCAAAAGGCTTGACCATTTAGCTGATTTGCCCAACTAAAGGCCTCTCCACCATCCCTTTCTCTATTGATGCAAAAAAGGCAAAACTATTGCTATACATTTGAACTAAAACCAAATGTCATAATCAAAGTATCAAAACCACAAAAGGAAACTCAAGGAAATGGAGAGGAGAAGGGAGGGCGTTGCTCATACACCAATCCCATAATATTGTTGATGGAGTGTAATCCACTCGGACGGACTGTGAGTGATATATTCTCATTATTCACCCTTATTTGTGATAAACACTGAGACTATTTGCTGAGTCAGTGACATCATTATACAATCAACAAGCATGATAACATGCTCGTCTAGATAAGTCAAAGCTTCCATATGATCAGACCACAGAAGACCTGGGCATCATGAGACAGACATCACAAGGCATGCATCATGAGACAGGCAGCATGAGACATCCATCCTCGGACAGACATTGTGAGACAAGCATCATGAAATAGATACCTTAATACTAGTATCATGAGACAAGCATCATGACTCAGACATGCTGAAACAAGCATCATGAGACAGATATGAGATAGATGGAAGAGAGGCACCATTTATAACTGCAATAGGCAATATTATTTGACCAATGCCAAATAAACAATGAGCAGACCAATTACCAATCCCTATGGGTGGTACTATGGTACATGAATGTCCTATACCATCCATGGTCACACTGCAATGCCAGGCCTCCTCTCTCTCTCTCTCTCTCTCTCTCTCTCTCTCTCTCTCTCTCTCTCTCTCTCTCTCTCTCTCTCTCTCTCTCTCTCTCTCAGACTAGACTCGGTTCACAAGTGCCATCTTACATCACCATCAAATCGTTGGCTCTTTCCCTACTGGGTAACAATAGTACATCTTCCACAGCAGGTAAGGCAATATTTAATCATCAATATTCACATGTGAAACAAAACACATATGAAAACGTGTAGTCTCCCTGAATCAATGCATGAGCTGTGCGATAAAAAAAATCATCATCTAGACAAAGGTTCGAACATATATTGTCCTTTTAAACGTAGTTCGTAAACCCATAAACGTTGCAAAGGTACAGTGCACCAACATCAGAGATAAATTTCATTTGAAGCAAATCTTTAAGATTGATGGTTCCGTCGCCCTGCTACTGAGTGAGTGCGTGGTGCGACACTGTGAGCTGTGGGTTTCATGTGAAGTGCTTTTGAATCGGCCCAAGTTTTTATTTTTAGAACGTGGCTGCATGTTCGGAGCGATGGCAGGTGGCTATGTCCCAGAGTTGACCAGTTTTTGCCTTATGCAGAAATGCGTGGCTGCTGGGCTTCTGGTTGACTGCCACTGCCGTCGGTGATGAACTGTATGTTCGTGGACTGTGTAGGTGAACATCTAGGAAACATCCAGATAGGAAAATGACTGCTGATTCCATCAGAAATGAATTGGGTGTTTCGTGGGGAACTGGTGTGTTGACATTCTGGCGGCGGCATTATGCACAGTGTATCTGTGCGGGCTGTTGTTTGTTGAGACTCCTGTCTTTTCCACTTTTCACATTGGGCAGTGAGGAGCGTTTTGTGTGATATTCACTGGCACAGGAACGGAGCATAATGGGGACGACCCGTTGCTGTGAAGTTGGAACTGCGACTAACTAACTAACTAACTAACTTTAAGATTGCTTTTGGCAATTCTCATGAACGTAAAATAATCACCAGTAAGAACAGGAATTGCGTAATCATGGCGACATTCATGTCTTGCACACATATAAATATGATAAGGCGTCCATCCTTCTCTACATGTGAGATAGTGCTCATAAAATCAACACCTCACTCCTTCAAACATTCTCATCA
This sequence comes from Cepaea hortensis, assembly GCA_963921405.1. Taxonomy (NCBI): domain Eukaryota; kingdom Metazoa; phylum Mollusca; class Gastropoda; order Stylommatophora; family Helicidae; genus Cepaea; species Cepaea hortensis. The sequence goes on from OY992886.1 coordinate 44,297,932, forward strand.
GTCAGGGAAAAGATTACATGTCACACCACACATTCACAAAAGTGATAAAATGTAGACTCTCAAGAGCGTTTCTACAGTTTGATTAAGAATGTGCAATGATATGCATCCATAGAAAGTTCTACAGAGCATGGAAAATGCAAATATGCATTTAGAGTGATATACAGTCATCAAGCATCCGCAGAATTCTCATAGCAGACGAAACGATAGACATGGTAAAGCATTCAGTGGGTTACACAGGTCATCCTGACAGAAAACAACATTCAGTATAACTTCTCAATGAAGTTCTGATTTCACTTTTACATTTCTCATACAAATACTCTTATATTCGTCTTTTTCACATCATTAAGTACAGCCACAACATATAAAAATGATGTATAGGCGTACCTGAGACCAGAGAAATATGTCAGGACATAAAATAGCACCACATCTTAAAAGGCGACCAGTCCAGGTGAAAACCGAATTACAACTGCCAGGCTATGGATTTGGCCGAGATCAGACAGTGTCTCTAGGCAGGCTTCAGCCAATCAAATAACGGCATGCGCCTTTTTCATACCCTACCCTATTCTAGAAGCTTCTATCCCAAAATAGCTCTGATATATTATCAAGACGGATACCGTTCAATACTGCGCGTTTTGACAAAGCCTCAATGAACTGAGAATGAGGATGAATGACCCACCATGTTACAACTGGTTTGCGGCAAACATCCAGTAACTGCAGCCCATGATTGATAAAGCGAAGATAGCTCTCTTAAGAAACAAGGAAAGAGCAACGCGTAACACTCTCAGTGAGCTGAAGCAAGCTAGGAAGGATGTGCAAAAGGCTGCCAGGTAATGTGCAAATGATTATTGGATCAAGTTATGTGAGTCCAATCACAATGCAAATTATAAGGGAAACATCAGAAGCATGTATGAAGGGATAAAGTGGTCCAATGACTAAAATAAGTGCACCACTGAAAACCTAAACTGGAGAAATCATCACTGATGAGAAACACAACAACAACAACAACAACAACAGCAACAACAACAACAACAACAACAACAACAACAACAACAACAAACTTACAAACACGAGATAGATAGATGGGTAGAGCACTATTTGGAGCTTTACTGAAGTTAGGATGTGCATAAGAATTTAGCAGCATATCACAGGTAGCCATATAACTGTATTTTGACACCAGCTGTTTGTATTTACTCAAATGGAACGTTTGTCAATTGCTTAATTAGATCTCACAGACCATTGCTTGAAGATCTCACGAGCAGCACCGACGATATCTTCATTGACCCGATGGTTTGCGCCCAGGATATTCTCTACGTGTTTACTACATCCGGCAGCACGGGCTATTCAAAGCTGGTACCTCGGACACAGGCTGAAGTCATCAGTATAAATGATGACGTGGAATTTCCGAAAGACATCCATAGCTTTAAACGTGCAGTATACTGTGACCGCAGTCTAGGTAAACAGATATTGTTAAAGTTCTTCTTCTTTCCACAGTAATTGTTATTATTTTCAGTGTCACGTCAGAAATAACTTTTGGACAAAGACTCTTGAGTGCACAGAGTATAAAGGTGATTGTTAGTTGCCGCAGCTGTCCCGCTAAACCATTGGTTCCATGGTCTGCCCGCTTGCTCTTTTTTCGGTTTACCTAAAAGCCATTGCTGCTTGCTATTTAGAAGTTGTCCGTCACATGACCGAACCATAGGACTCAGTGTCTGCCAAAAACAAAAGAAAATGACTGCTGCAGCAAGATCTCATCACATCTCATCTCATCTCATCACGTTCCTCTTGTACCTTGCGGTGTAGAGGTGAAGTATAAATAGCAGGAGAGTGCCCGCTTATGGGCTTCATTATCGATATTTCCATGGACTCTGTTATTTCCTGCGTTTATCGTTTACGTGGTCGGCCTCTTCCTCTGCTTCCATCTGGTCTGTACATCATTGCGTCTTGTGGTATACTGTTAGTTGGTATCCTACTTGCATGACCAAACCATTTGACTTGCTGCCTTCTAATAAAATCTAGTGCAGCTACAACCCCCACTTTAGTCCTGATTTCTTCGTTTCCGATCTTAGCTCCTCTTGATGCATTGAGTAATCTTCTCAGGAATCTCATTTATTTTGTTGTCATTTTTCTTTTCTCTTTTTCTGTCATTATCCAGGTTTGGCATTGGTAACATAGAGATGGTAGGAAGATTGTATTGTAAAGTGCTTTCGTGGTAGTTATTGATATATGTTTGTTCTTTAGTATTGGTGCCATTTGTTCAATGAGTTGGTTTGTCTTATTGCATCTATTTTTGATATCGTCTTCTGATTTGTCATTTGATATTATACTTCCTAGGTACTTGAAACTCTTTACTTGTTTCAAGGGATGTTCGTTTAGGTGAATCGTTGTTGCTTTTTACTTCTTTAGTTACAGTGATTACCTCTGTTTTACTTGTGCTAACGTTCATGTTATGTTCCCTACACATTTCATTTAGACTATTCAGGTGGTGGTCTTGTAATTAAGCTTCTGATTTTGCTATTAGTGCTTGGTCGTCCGCAAACAGGAGTTCTCTGATGGTTAGATTTGCAGATGGTTCTTCTTCCGTGTTCTTGTCATGCGGTGTTCTTGTGATCTCTGTTTGGCTGGTTTCTTTAAATATGTTGTCTATGTATGTTATGAACAAGAGAGGGGACAGGACACAATAGTTCTGTTTTTTCCAAATTGGGATAATTATGGTGTTTCCCCAGTCTCGTGGTGTCTGCATCCAAACATGGTTGAATAGTCTTTGTAGCCATGCTGTTCCTACTTCTCTTGCTGCTTTAATTAGTTCATGTGGTATTTCATCTTGTCCTGGTGATTTGATCAATGGGGCTAATCTGACGGCTTCTATAATTTATTCGTTCAGTATGTCTGGTTCTAGTTCTTCGGTGGCATCTGTGTTGGTTTCTTGAATTTCTGTGACATCTAATGGGATGTTGAGAAGTTGTTCGAAGTACTGTTCCCATCCTATTAGGGTTTGCTTTTGTTCACTTATTGGTTCTCCATTTTTGTTGTTAATTATTTCAGTTGGGTCAAAGAGTTCTCCTCTGGTTCTCATTGCACTTATCTTTTTGCGGCATCAAAATATGAAATGAAAACAGGTATGTGGGGCTCCCGAGATTGGTGGAGTCAGAGAGAGAAAGAGAGATACAGAAAGACAGATTATATAAATATATATATATATATATATATATATATATATATATATATATATATATATATATATAGCGAGAGAGAGAGAGAGAGAGAGAGAGAGAGAGAGAGAGAGAGAGAGAGAGAGAGAGAGAGAGAGAGAGAGAGAGAGAGTATAGCAGTACATGTCAGGTCTTCCATAACAGTAGACGGTACTACCTGCTTTCTGTTAGCGCCGAATGTTGGGCTGCGCTTACAAAATCCGACACCCCGAGTTAGGGAGGGTACAAGCCTTACCCTGGTGCGAGGAAATGCAACCTGAAGACAAAATGTCATGGCAGTTGGTCTAGGATCGAAGCTCCGACAGGCAGACAGTTAAAGCATTGCTTTGCTGATCCGGCAGCTTATGCAGCTTGTCTTGTTCCAGATGTAGAGGTGTTACCTTTCCTCTGGAGTGAACTAGGCAGGCCGAGAGAGGGATCATGCTTACATGGGCAACACATGATCTCTATATTTTAGCCCAATCTTTGTGCTATGCAGAGGCAATAACTCCATCCCTGGTCTTAACCGGTCTCGGAATCAAAGCGAGAGGCAACTGTTACGGGTTATAAGTCCCTGTTAATTGACGTAGACATGGGGCGCCACGCGTTGCCGCTGACGGTGGGCGACACCTACAGGTATCACTGATCAGCTACCGCCCGCATCAAGCTTTGCAGCCCCTAGCCAAATGGGTGCTGATCCGCCACAGCCTCCCTGCTTCAATGGGTTCTTGGGGCTAGGACAAAATCTGCATCGCAGGCTGTAAAACCAATCCACAAGGTACTAATAAAAAGAAAAATAGAAACCTCAAGCTACAGCTTCCAACCTGGAACGTGAGACCCATGTGTCCAGGATTTTCAACTGACTTGATAAATATTGACGATGTGAGAAAAACGGCTGTGATTGAAGCCGAACTCAAGCGTCTTAACATTGATATTGCTGGCCTGCAGGTGACTCGCCTCGCTGACGAAGGGTCACTCAGGGAAAACAATTACACCTTTTGTTTGGAAGGGTAGATGGCTGGCAGAAAATAAAGCAACACGGTGTGGGTTTTGCAGTGAAGAATTCGCTACTGACAATGATTGAAATTCCAGCAGGAGGTAATTAAAGACTATTATCCCTGCGCTTGGCAACCTCTTGTGGTGTTGCCACCATTATAACTGCATATGCACCGACACTCGATTCCTCTGATGATGTGAAGGATTCGTTCTATGAGGAGTTAGACTCCGTGATCACGGCAGTTCCAAAATCTGACTACATTTATATGCTCGGTGATTTCAATGCTCGTGTGGGCAAGGACTCGAGTTCTTGGCCAGTGTGCCTTGGAAAATACAACATCGGTCGCATGAATAAAAATGGGCAAAGGCTGCAGGAGCATTGCGCCAGAAATGACTTATGTATTACAAACTCCTTTTTTAAAACAAAAGGCCTGCATAAGTTCACATCGAAACATCAAAGATCCGGCCATTGGCACCAGCTGGACTTCATCATCACACGGAGACAACATCTGAACCATATATCATTGACTCGAAGTTACCACAGTGCTGACTGACATACGGATTATTCTTTGGTTGTTGCAAGGGTTAGACTGAGACCAAAGAGAATTTACACAGCTAAACACAAATATAGCCCCAGGATTAATATTATTAACACTTACGATCCTGAAAAGTGCTTTCAGTTTCAACAGCAACTTGAAGCCGCTTTCACTGATACACCAGAAAATTGTACAATAAGTGAAAAGTGGGGTCAACTTAAGGAAACTCTTTATAAAACTGCCGTAGGGGTTTACGGCACTGTGGATCATAAGAAGCAGGACTGGTTTGCGGCAAACAGCGAGACTCTGCAGCCCTTGATTGATAAGAAGAAGATGGCTCTCTTAAGAAACAAAGAAAGACAAAAGCGTAACACTCTGAGTGAGCTAATGCAAGCTAGGAAGGTTGTGCAAAAGGCTGCCAGGCAGTGTGCAAATGATTATTGGATCAAGTTATGTGAGATCATTCAAACCGCAAGTGATAAGGGAAACATCAGAAGCATGTATGAAGGGATAAAGAAAGCCTGTGGTCCAACGATCAAAAGAAGTGCACCGCTGAAAACCTTGACTGGAGAAATCATCACTGATAAGAAACAGCAGATGGATAGATGGGTCGAGCACTATTTAGAGCTTTACTCAAGTGAGACCAAGCTAGCAGATGATGCCCTCAACGCCATAGAGGCCCTGCCAACTCTTGACCACCTGGACACACTTCCCACCTTAACAGAAGTTAAGTGTGCTATAAATGAACTTGCATCTGGCAAGGCTCCAGGTAAGGATCGGATTCCAATAGAGGTTATCAGGAGTGGGCAAGACACACTCACTCTATAGATCCACAAGCTAATAGAACTATGCCGGCGAGAAGGACTACCCCACAGGATTTCAAAGATTCAAACATCATAACACTGTACAAGAACAAGGGCGATCGGAGTGACTGCAACAACTATAGGGGTATCTCGCTTCTGTGTATTGTTGGAAAAGTATTTGCCAGAATTGTTCTGCGCAGACTTCAAGTCCTAGAGATCAAATCTACCCCGAATCACAGTGTGGCTTTCGACAGAACCGGTCTACCATTGAGATGATATTCTCATTGCGACAAATGCAAGACAAATGCCGTGAATAGAATCAACCACTGTTTATTGCTTTCAACGACCTCACAAAGGCATTTGATTTGGTCAGTCGGAAGGGTCTGTTCAAGGCACTAAAGAATATTGGCTGCCCACCAACTCTTCTGTCCATTGTGGAATCGTTCCACACAGGCATGAAGGGTATAATCAAGTTTGATGGTGCAACTTCTGAAGAGTTTGAAATCAAGAGTGAAGTTAAGCAAGGTTGTGTACTAGCTCCCACCCTCTTTGGAATATATATGTCACTTCTACTGAAATATGCCTTTCGATGTTCCGGTCTAAGATGGCGACAAAATGACACGTTACTTTTCGGAGGGCCGCTATTTAGTGTTTTCCTTTGGATTTCGTGTGATTTCCTATGGATTTCCTGTGAATAGTGTTTTCCTGTGGATTATGTGATGTTATTTTGTGTTCTTTGATTGGAAGTTTTCAAACGAAGCTACGGAAGGCAGGTGGTGGATGAAATTTTGAGGGCAGCCGACAGATATTGGTTGGTCATGGTCTCGAGTTTCACGACGGCAGGCAGAGGAGCTCTTCTTGAGTCAATGGCTGCGGTCTCCGACCAGTAAGGTCACTGCCATAGAGGAAAGCAACGGCAAACTACCTCTTTAAAAGTGCCTAGTACATCATGATTCGCTTAAAGACTGATCATCGCAAGACAAGGACAGAGACGTTAAAATTAGCAACTTTGAACGTTAGGACGTTAAACGACGACGAAAAATTAAAGAACATAAAACAAGAAATTGAAAGGGAAAAAATTAATATTTTAGGTATGTGCGAAACGAGATGGACAGGAGCGGGCATCAAGATAGATGATAATTTCAAGATTATTTATTCTGGAGGAGAAGATCATCATAGGGGAGTGGCAATTATTTTGGACCGGAAAACATCAAAATCTGTTCAAGGATATTGGGCCGTGTCGCACAGAGTTCTACTAGTTAAATTAAGTGGCAGACTTTTTAGCATAAATATTATTCAAGTATATGCCCCAACAGGAGAATCCAGTGAAGATAGTGTAGAAGAATTTTATAATGACATAGAGTCTGCCTTAAAGAAATGTAAAAGTTCAGAAATAAACATCATAATAGGGGACTTCAATGCAAAAGTAGGAAATGAAAGGGGATAGATACACAGTAGGAAACTATGGCTTAGGAGAGAGAAATGAAAGAGAATACAGACTCGTAGAATGGGCAAAAGAACAGGAAATGATTGTAGGAAACACCTGATTTAAGCTTCACCCTAGAAGATTATGGACATGGAGGAGTCCTAATAGCAGGATTAGAAACCAGATTGACTACATTCTCATTAGCAGAAGATTTAGAAACGCGCTAACAGTAGCAAAAACAGTTCCCAGTGCTGATTGTTATAGTGACCACAGATTACTTACAGGAACATTGAGGATGTAGTTGAAGAAAGTCAAGTATATAACAGGAAACACTAAATATGATTTGTGTACATTGAGTAATGACAAGGAAATACAAAACAAATTCAACATAGAAGTACAGAAACAGATTTGAAATATTGTCTGATCTAGAGATCCTATTCCAGGATGTGGGTTATCAATGGGAAACGTTGAAGAATTCAATCAATGTGGCTGCAGAAACAACTATTTCAAAATTAAAGAAGGTGGGTCGTAAGAAATGGATGACTGAAGAAATTTTACACCTCATGGAAACAAGAAGACCCAACAAAAATAATTCTTTCAATTATGAAGAAATTCACAGACAAGTCAGAATATTATATAAGGAGGCAGAAGAAGCATGGCTCGAGGAAAAGTGCTTAGAAATTGAAAACCATCACAACACTCAAAATACCAATTAGAGCACAAAAGAATTCAGGAACTTACTAATAAAAGAACAAGTACATCAACAGGGTGTCTAAAAACTAAAGATGGCAAAATCATTATAGAAAAAGACCAGATTCTACATATATGGACAGATTATGTGAAACACCTTTATGATGATAACAGAGACGAACAGTATGATATTAGATTTAATAATGAAGGACCGCCAATTTTGGAGATGGAGGTTCGAAATGTTCTTAAGCATATGAAAGCTGACAAGGCCCCCGGTGCAGATAACATCACAACATAAATTATTAAAGCTTTAGAAGAATTTGGACTAGAGCAAGTCACCAGACTGCTGAACACATTATATGATACAGGAGATATACCTCCTGAATCATGTAACTCTGTATTTATTGCAATCCCAAAGAAATCAGGAACCTTGGAATGTTATCAACATAGAACAATTAGTTTAGTGAGTCACATCACAAAGATTTTGCTAAGAATTATCATGCAAAGAGTGAGGAAGAAGATACAATCTGAAATAGGGGAAGAACAATGTAGGTTTGTAGAAGGAAAGGGTACAGTAAAAGCTGTGTATATGCTGCGAACAGTTATTGAACGTGCTATATAAGTAAACAAGGATGTACATCTTTGCTTTATTGACTATACAAAGGCTTTTGATAGTTAGACATGTCAACATGGTGGATATGCTTGCAGATCTACAAATCGATGGGAAAGACATTGGACTTATAACATAGATTGGAAACAACAAGCTGCAATAAGGATTGATAATGAAGTGGGACAGTATCAGCCAATCAAGAGAGGTGTTAGGCAGGAATGTGTGATGTCTCCTGATCTTTTTTCCCTATACAGTGAAAATATTTTCAGAAATGTAGAGGATATAAATGGAATCAGCATTGGTGGAAGAAACATCAATAACATTAGATATGCAGATGATACAGTATTAACTGCAGACAATGCGCAGGATCTGCATCAATTAGTAGATGCGGTTGTTGTACACAGTGAGCAACTGGGGTTAGAATTAAATTGTATAAAGACTCAGGATATGGTCGTCACTAGGAAGAAAGAAGTGCCACAATGTAATATACAAGTAAATGGAAATATTCTTCAACAAGTGAATCGGTACAATTATCTTGGAACAGTCCTAACATCTGATGGGAGATGCCTTGAAGAGATTAGAACAATAATCGCCATGGCGAAAGTAGCCTTTAGCAAGATGAAAAACATTCTGACCAATAAAAAGATGTCAATTGAAACGAGAAAAAGAGTGTTGAGGGGATACATAGAGCCTGTTCTTTTGTATGGATGTGAAACGTGGACAATGAGCAGTCAAGCTGAAAAACATCTGATGGCTGCAGAAATGTGGTTTCTGAGGAAATTGCAAAGAATACCATGGACAGACAGAAAAACCAATGACCAAGTACTACAGGAGACAAATGAACATCATAAGCTGATTGGAGAGATTAGACGTAGACAGTCAAAATCTTTTGGACATGTTATGAGAAGAAATGGATTGGAGAACTTGGTTACAACTGGCAAGATCGAAGGGAACAGACCAAGAGGAAGACCGAGAGGAAAATACCTGGATGGCTTGGCCACATGGCATGGACGGGACAGGAACACTGAGCTGAACCACGACACTGGTGATCGAGTGAAATGGCGAGTCATGACCTCCCACGCTTTCCGGCATGGCACATGATTGATTGATTGATTGATCAGGATAGTGGTATATACATTCACTGACGCTGAGATGGCGGCCTCTATAATGCTCAAAGATTGAATTCCAAGACCAAAATTAGGAGGGTACTGCTCAGAGAGTTGCTTTTTGCAGATGATGCTGCAGTTACGACCCACTCAGAGGAAGAATTACAATGAAGAAACTTATTCACACCAAGAGAAACATTTAAACACTTTCATGTGCGGTGTCTGCGAAGAATTGATGGTATTAAGTGGGAAGACAAAATCACGAATACTGAAGTATTGAAAAAATCAGGTTGTGTGACGGTTTATTCCATGTTCAGTCTTCGTAGACTTAGATGGATAGGACACGTTAGGAGGATGGATGATGGTAGAATACCAAAGGGCATCTTTTTTGGTGAATTACAGATGGGTAAGAGATCTCAGGGTCGGCCTCTACTACGATACAAAGATGTGTGTAAATGGGACATGACTGATACAGGCATTGATAATGCACATTGGGATCACGTCGCCACTGAACGTGTTGCATGGAGGGCAAACATCAGAAATGGAATAAAGACAAAGGAGAAAATTATTGCAAATAAGTCACACACCGAGCGTGTGAGACTTAAGATGGTGCATGTTGGTGGAAATGACCACGTGTTCACATGCACCCACTGTGAACGAACATTTACAGTGCTAATTAGCCTTATCAGTCACATTCGCTGCCGCCATAGGTAAAAGTTATGCCTATTTGAAGCACAAACTATCGTCTGTCAAGACGGCAAGGTGCCAATGTATGTATATAGCTGTAGGCGATTTGCGATTTGGCAGCTGACCGCCCAGCTTTTTTATGAAATTATATCAGCACAAGTCCATGTCAACTTCGCTGACTAACCTGATTCGCGCATACCTAAACTAAAATGTTTCTTTAATAATTGTTTTAAGTTATGTCTGTGTTGTCTGCTCAGTGGCGAAGGGGTTTTGGACGCAGTTCGTAATCCAACATACCCGAGTTCGTAACACAGCCGTGGGCGATTTCGTAGCAGACCGCCTTGCTTCGGTTTTTTACGAAATGGCATGGGTGCCGATCGTTCAGTAAGCAATGACCAACTACTGAACGTAAACTTGCCAAGAGATCAGAAACAGCAAAACTATGCTAGGGTTGACTGCTACGTCCTGTAAAGGATATGCAACTAAGTTTAATTTTATATAAATATTTCCATTTTAGGAATGTTTTTCACTAGAAACCATAGAAGGCATGTGGTGGATGGAATGTTGAGGGCAGCCGACAGACAGCTGTTGGCTGTGGTTTAAGCGACGGTAGTCACAGCATTTTTTTGACGAGACAATGGCTACGGTCACCGACTAGTAGGATCACCGACAAGAAGGAAAGCAACGGCAAACTACCTTCTTTAAATATGCTTAGTTTGTCATGATTCGCCAAATCACAGAACATCTCAAGAAAAGGGTGGTGACACTGACATTGACAACATGGAATATCATCATCATCAAGTGCCCTGGCAGCTGGCGTAGGCGTTCATGACTCTCCACAGATCTCGGTCTTTGGTATTCTGGATCAACTCTGCTGATGATATTCCTCCATGCCACCGTCTCAGTCCGTCCAGCATCATTTCTCTTGGTCTGCCTCTGCCTCTCTTCCCCTCAATCTTTCCAGTTGTCACGATGTTCTCCAATGCCTCTCTTCTCATCACATGACCAAAGAAAGCTGTTTGTCTCTTTCTTATTGTTGTATATAGTGTTCTAGTTTAATTAGCCTCTTTCAGGCAGTCGTTGTTAGTTACTTTGCAGTTCAAGGAATTCGTAACATTCTTCTCAAAAACCGCATTTCTGTTGCTTCTAAGTTCTTCTTTATTTGTTCATTTAAATTCCAAGATTCACTGCCACACAGCAAAACTGGTTCTATATAGCATTTCAGCACTCTCTTTCTTACATTAATTGATAGTGACTTATTTCTTAAGATACTCTTCATTTTCTGAAATGCGGCTTTTGCTTGCCCTATTCTGCTCTTAATCTCTGTTGTACATCTTCCATCTGATGTTATAAATGCCCCTAGGTATCTAAAATTATCTACTTGGTTAAGAATGTTACCTTCTATTTCTATGTCATACTTTGGTGTCACCATTTTCTTTGATATCACCATTGTTACTGTTTTCTTGATATTCAAGGAGTCCTTTCTTTGCAGTCTCTTTTATTACAATGTCCAACAATAGTTGTAGGTCTGTTGAATTATCCGCTACCAATACTGTGCCATCTGCATAGCGTATATTATTTATAATATAACCTCCTATTAGTATTCCTGGCGTGTCTTTGATCTCTCTCCTTATTACTTCACTATATGGGGAGAAGAGATCAGGTGACAAGACACACCCCTGTCGTACTCCTAGCTTTATCTGTTCGTAACTACCCTCTTTGTTTCCTATTTTAATTGCTGCTACTTGTTTCCAGTATATATTCTTTATTATTCTTAAATCTTTTCCATCAATGTTGATATCTTTCAAAATTTTAATCAGTTCATCATGTTTTACTTTATCAAATGCCTTAGTATAATCTATGAAGCACAAATATATGTCTTTCTGTTTCTCTATTGACCTTTCTATTAGTGTTCGTAATATATATATATTGCATTGTTTGTACCTTTTCCTTCCATTTGCATTGTTTGTACTCTTTCCTTCAACAAAGCCATACTGTTCTTCACTAATTTCCATTTTTATCTTCTTTCTTATTCTTCTCAACCATGTGGAGAAGGCGAAGGAACAGATTGAGAACCCATATGTGGAAAGAATGAGATTGCGGGGGATCGGCAGGGTTTTTGGAAGAATCTCAAAACTGAGAGGGAAGACTAGGAGAACTTTCAATCATATAGCGGTGGGAACGATTAGCAGTATGACTCTTCGCTGGCTTTAAGGTTGACATTAAGGTCAGTGTCCGGGAAAGCAAGGGGACACATGAACAAGTTCACGAGATAAAATAGGGCGGGTAATACGTCCCCCAGAGGGGGAAAATGAGAGGACAGTGAGTGAAGGGGGGAGCTGAGAAGAAGTCAGCTGGCTAGGGTAATTGCGGGGCAGACAGTTGAGCGATGAGGTAGTGTTTGTATGTTGTGTGTGAGGCATTGTGAGAGCATAGAATGGTTTAAAAGACAGGGACAAACATTGACGGAGATCAGTTGATGTTTGGACTCCGAGCTGATGGGGAGGTGAAGCTGAGACCGGCTGAGGGTCGGGTTGTCTTGGAGAGATGAAGCTGAGACCGGCTGTGGGTTGGGTCGTCTTACAGAGATGAAGCTGAGACCGGCTGCGGGTCGGGTCGTCTTGGAGAGATGAAGCTGAGACCGGCTGCGGGTCGGGTCGTCTTGAAGAGTTGAAGCTGAGACCGGCTGCGGGTCGGGTCGTCTTGGAGAGTTGAGTGTGGAGACTCGACCAGTGTATGTCAGCTGTCGTAGTAATTCGAATAGTGACGGAGTTAAGTAGAGAAACTCCATGCTGTGTGTTTCAAGGAGTACTTCTAATAGTGACGGAGTTGAGTAGAGGACTCCGTGCCGTGTGTTTCAGTGGGAGTAAGTCGAATAGTGAGAGAGTTAAGTGGACTCCGTGAGGTGTGTTTCAGTGGAAGTAATTCGGAGGCGAAGGATTACAGACTGAGCCTAATTGGCAGCAGCGTGAGTGGTTGGGATTACATGTACTGTATCTGTGCCTATGCAATGTATATAGATATACACTGAACGTTCCTGAGGAATAATGTTGTATCCAGATGTTCAAATTAAAGTGTTGTGTGCGCAGTTTGGTGTTTGATTTTGATGCATCGTGGTTAATCTGTTGTTCAACATCACATTTACAAGGACATACCCTAGACACAACCATAGCCACTCCATCTGTCACTCTGTCATCATTTACTTTGTCACACACACACACACACACACACACACACACACACACATATATATATATATATATATATATATATATATATATATATATATATATATATATATATATATATATACTAGTTTCGTGAAGTTGTCATTTTCGACCTTGTCTCTTGTCACATTCAATATTCTTCGAATGAATTTGATCACCCTTTATGTAACTCTTGTCTCTTACTATCATGAAGTCAACATTGATGTGCTCATATATTTTCTATGACCCAGCTATATAATTATGTTTTATTAGCCTAGTCAAGAGGACATTGTCTATTGATCTAATCGACACTGATATAACTTGTCTCAGAGTCTGCTTTGCTCTGTTCCTGCCAGGTTGGATTTTTGGCTACCCGTATACTACATACTGTGTTGGAGAGAAGAGAGTCATGCAGGACTGGTACAGCCGGCACGGAAGGAGCACGGGAGAGGAGATATGGAATGTCATTTGTAAAGAGCAGTGCACAGCAGTTAATCTTCGCCAGATCGACGTGGAGAGCGTGGTGAAATACATTGACAGCATTGGTGGAACTGACTACAAGCCGAAGATACTGATAACCGGAGGACAGCCTGTAACACAGGTACCATGCTAGAGTATGTGCTGGCAGCATAGTTGTCACATGATATCATTACACCAATTACAACCACATTGTTGTCACATGATATCATTACACTGAATACAAAGACATTCGCTGAGTCTGTCCTAGAATGTGAATGCTAATTCCCCCGGGTCCAGCATTTTCGTCCGCAACCCGATCCGAAACCGGAAACCGCGCCTGCGCAGAAGGATTCATTGGGTCCCCAAAATGGTTATGAAACGACCCTACATGCTTCCGATATCATTCATTCATTCAAATATCACGTGATAATAACAAATGCCATCTTGGTTTCTGAAGAATATGTCAGTCTAACATTCTGTGCATTGCGATTGGTTGAAATTATCATGGCTTTTAAATAAATTTAATTATTTGGCATACGGTAAGTAATTTTATTTTTTAGCGCTGTTCGTAGAAATCGTAGATTAATTTTAGATGCAGTTTTTAATTCTGCATCCATTTTTACATATATTTAGAAAGATTTATCGCGGACCATTATCGACAGGTGGTAGGGGAAAAAAATATTTATACGGATATGTTGTTTTGCCGTTGAAAATGGAAATCCAAAATGGCGGCTCCTCACGTATCGATCAGACTGACAAAGTACACTTTTTACAACTCAAGATGTGCAATTTGAACTACTGAAGTTAAAGAGAATACAAGGTTAAAGATTATTATTAATTTATCTGTATAGTTTTGCTATATTTTTATCATGTAATATGACGGAACATATTTTTAAAGTCAGTTTTCATACCCGTCTAAGACTATTCCCGTTTGAGACAATCTCGCACGGACAGGCAGTATAATTTATTTTAGAATTAACTGTAAGTGAGAACATACTGTTAGATGGGTAATTTTCTTTTAATCTGCAGCATTTGTCTTCTATGTTTGCATTTCTGATTATTGTTCTTCAATGGTAGTGTCTGTTGGAGACATTTTGTTGGAGACACTCCGATTGGGACACAAAGGAGAGCTGCGCAGACAGCGAATTTATGAGAAATTTTTTGTTCAAGATCCCGACACTCAAATGTGAATATCTCCGCTTAGATTTGACATACATAAATCATTGAGGTACTATTAGATTTGATTTTTCAAGGCCTATCTATCTGTGGTGGTCATGACTAGCATACCTACATGATGATCTTGCAGTCCATATGTAGTACTGGCAGGAGGAGGAGAAGAAAAGTAGAGGGAAGACAGATGCAGGAAGAGGAGGAGAGGAAGAAAAATATGATGTAGTGCCAAAACACAACTGAGGATGTACAAAATAAACATTTATTTGGGTTCCGACGGAGATAGGGAACCCAGAGACAAGAATGGTACTTAGAAGATTTTTAGCGGACAAAATAAATATACGGTAGTAGTATAGTTAGGCGTTTACAGGTATATTTTCAAGTGCCGCATCTGGAAAAAAAAGATATTACTCGTTTGTATCCTTATATAAGTCTTGTAAGCTGCCCTGGCTGACGGACGTATGTGATTGCATTGTTGTGGAATTGTCTTTGTATGTAAAAATAGGACAGAAAGTGTCGATGTTGTTTGTACGTAAGACAGACGAGCCTTTGTTTTAAAACCGTTATTCCCCCCTCCTCCCCTGGGCGTGGTCATTGGTGGTGTAGTGTTATTAGTATGTGAGAGAATTCTATTCCTCCCACTCTATAGATTTTAGATAATCAAAAAAGGCAATGGAAACATCCTCATCATACTTCTTCCTAATTACATATCTGTGGTGTGATAATGCCAAGAGTAATGTTGTATGTGTATCTTTTTGTGTCTTTAGGTATTGTGTTGTGAGAAAGATTGCTTTGTAAATATATGTTTGTTTGCCTGCGTGTACATGTATTAATTGTTTGCTTGTTATATGTGTGGGTGTGACTGTTGAACATGTATAATAAATGTGTTCGTCTGTCTCTTATGGCTCCTCCGAAGTATCGATTAGGGCAAAGAGTTCTTAAGAGTTATATCGAATCAAGCTAGTCTCACCGATACCCATTATGGGCATACAGCACTAAGGACTATGTTTGAGTTCAAAGTCGGTCATTCGTGTGAAGTATAAAATCGATTAGGGTGGTCAAGGAAGATGACCGGTAGACCCGCTTTGTTGGTGAGTTCTTCTTTGGTCTTGGCCAGTGCTGTGACGAGTGAAACAAGATGATATCACAAACTGGAACCTCCGATTCATTGATTTTGTCTTCTTTGGGCCGTCTTATTTTATTCTCTCTCTCTCTCTCTCTCTCTCTCTCTCTCTCTCTCTCTCTCTCTCTCTCTCTCTCTCTCTCTCTGCCTGAAAGGCGTTAGTCGCACATCTCGGTTGAATATCGAAAGCTTTCACTTCACTTGTCTTGGTGAATGAGTGTCACAGGTCCTCTGTTCAGCCTTGTGCAGACATCATACAGACATCATACAAGGTGAAGTGGTGAAAGGTTTTCTTCTTCCAAGTTGTTTCACACCAATGTTGGTAGGAATCAGAGGTATGTTGGTGCGAACAATCAACGTTATTTTCCATGCTGTCAATAGACTGCTTACCCTAAGGAATTTTTCCTGACTAGTCTGTCTCCTATGTGCGTCGACCCGATGAAGGACGGATCTTATTGTCTATTCTATATGTGAATAGGCCAAGCTCTCTCTTTCTTGAATAATGTTGGATTTCTCAAAATTATCACATACAAGACCGAGAGAACAGTTTTCACTGTGACACCATAAAGGCTAGAGCTGGAATATTAAGTGACAAAGAAAATCCACAAGCTTGAGGTTTTGAAGTGTACACAGAAACAGAAATCTAAAGCAGGCCATCAGAACGGTAGACAATTGATAAAAACAAAAATATATTGGTTTTACTCGAGTTCATAGTTAGGAATCTCTCCACTAGACTCTTTACTGAAGTAAGGCGAAATGAGACTGTAATGTTTCACCAGAAGACTTCTCGTTTATGCTATACTGTGCTTGCGTCTGAGTTTTGTCGGCAATGATCTTAGTTTAAATACATTTTTCGTCCCTAGCATGATTTTTGTGATCTCTCCCCCTTTTCACCTTGGATGATTACCTGAACGATTCATGTCCAGTGTTCTTTAACTCCTCCTCTACTTTCACTATCGATTGTCACTTTCACATGTCAATCATTATCGGCGTACACCATGCTTTGGTCGCTGCTCGAAGATGCGATTGACGCTACGTCATACATTCATATCTGCTGTCTACACTAGCCTTTCCTATTTGCCGGCAATTGAACTATTTAACTGCGTTTCGCAAATATCCGTCAAGCTCAGACCGTCATCTGTAGATTCACGCATGTGTCCGGCTGAATGTCTCCTATCATTCTGGTGGTACGTTTTGGCATATTTATGAAGTAAGAATGTTACACCTCTACAGTCCTTTTCCTCTTCTGTTTTTCTCATCATTGATCAAAATCTAACCTTTAACTCCCATGTTAATATTCTCGTCAAACAAATAGCCACACAAAAAAAAAATATCAACTTGGCAAAATTAAAAATTTCCTCCACGAAAACACAAGAAAGATATTCAATACTTCCCACATACAAACACATATTGGTTATTGCTCCACAATCTGGGATGGATGCTCCAAGTCAATAACAAAACTACTTTCATCACTTCAGAAAATGTCAGTGCGTTTTAATAATGGTGAAAAGCTTACCGACAATTCTAACCTACATAAACGTCTTCAGTTACTGCCACTCCAAAAACGTATACTTTTTAATAAGGCTAAACTAATTCACAAAATCATATTTCAAAATGATCCTAACTACCTTTGGCCATTATTCAAATATAACGCAAGACATAGCGAACGACTAATTATACTTCATGTCCCTAAACCTAGGATAGACTTATATAAAACAAGCTTAGCATACTCTGCCGCTCAGTTGTGGAACAATCTTCCACTAGAAATCAAAGACACCACAGTCATTATACATACAATCGTAACCTGTTTGAACACTACCTCAGTAGAGACTACATACCCCCCCCCCCCCACCAAAGAAAAAAAAAGGAAAAAAGACAATATTTTCCCTTAGTGAATTTGAATAACGAAGACACAAACAATAGATTGCACGATTTATTGCCTGGCATATTTAGCTGCATCTCGTCAGGTACATACTGCAGAAATCACACAACTTACCTGAATTAACTAGATAAATCCCTCAAGTTGAAATATACACATATTCGCACAGTAATGTCAATTATCTACCACGGTAATTTTAAGCTGACTAACATGTTTTTCTGTTTGCACAATTCTGGCTTGCGTTGATAGATCATAATTGCTTCTGCAAATCTTAACAAGCGAGTATTTTGTGTGTTAAACAACACGCGAAAGGCAGTGTTTCTGTCCACCACATGGCCACTGTCGACAATGTGCCTACCAATTGAAGACGCCGGAAGCTTCCGGTGTGTCGACCCCACGAGGCTAGCATCTCCTGTGTGGTGTATCTTGTTGACCCATTGAGGTATGTGTTCTGACACCCGTTTGTTAAGCTGTCTCTCTGTTCTACCAATGTAAACGGCCTGACATCTACATGTGAATTGGTAAATACAATTGTTTGTGGCGTACAGAGGAACAGGCTCTTTGACTGTTGGTGTAGGAATCGGTACGGTTTTAAATCTAATGACTGGAGTTGCCGCACAGAATGTTCGGCCTACTGCTGTAGTAAGCCGGTCTTGTAGACGTTGCATTACGTCATCCCCTCGAAAGGTTAGCTGGATGAATACCTTCAGTTTGGGGACTGTAGTTACGTCTGCTTTGGGTTTGGGCTGTTGGCAGTGGCGCTTTATAAATCCTGTGGAGTACCCATTCAGGTTTAAGACATTCTTCAGAGTTTCAAATTCCTCTGTCAGTGTGTCCTGGGTGCATATCTTTCTAGCACGGTCAAACAAGGTCCGTACTAAGCCCCGTTTGTACTGGACAGGTGTGAAGCTCTGAAAATTTAGGTATTGGCCAGTCCATGTTCCTTTGCGATACACCGATCTTTGAATTGTGCCGTCTGCTCTACGTCTCATTAGAATATCTAGGAACGGTAACGCTTCGTTGTGTTCGTGTTCCATAGATAGAGAGATGTTTTTATGCGTCTTGTTCATTGAGGCCTGAAACGATTTTGCTTGTAGCTCGTCTGTGGTGATAATTAGTATATCGTCCAAATAACGACGGTAAAAGGCCAAGTTGTTGATGTCTGAGGATCTCTTTTCTTCTAAATGTGCCATGAAGATGTCCGCTAGAATAGGACCAAGAGGACTCCCCATGGCCACTCCGTCAATTTGGCGGTATGACTTAGTTAGAAAATTGAATTGTATGTTGGCGGTACATAGTAGTAGTAGCCTGTCCAGAATAGGTGTTGGTATGCCTAATTTTAGTTGTTTGTCTTCAATGCGTTCCCTTATTATTTTCACTGTCTCCTCTAATGGAACGTTAGTGAATAGGGAGGCTATATCCATGGATGCCATGTGTTTGTTATTTATGTCCATAGTATCCAATAATTCCACCAGTTGGAATGTATCTCTGAGTATTTTTGGATCGAAGGACTGTCTTACTGGCTTTAACATTTCGGCTAGCCATCTCGCCATTCGATGTTGTGCAGAGTTAACCATGGACAGGATAGGTCTTAGCGGGATGCCGGGCTTGTGAAGTTTGGGTAGACCGTACATCTGAGGAGTGTGCGAGCCACGTGGTGTGAGCGTTTTTGCAGTGGCCTCACTGATGAGTCCCGCATTCACAAGTGACTGGATCTCTTTCCTCATTATAGCATCCAGGTCCTCCGACTTGTTCACTTTTTGATCTATCCTGAATTTGGATTCATCTGACAATGTTACATCCATTTTTCTCTGGTAGTCTGACATGTCCATCAGTACTGTACCACTCCCTTTGTCAGGTTTCAGTATGACAAGGGTTTTGTTAGCCTTTAACGCTTTTAAGGCAGTAAGGTATTCGTTTGTCAGTGGACATGTCTGTTTAGAGGGTGTTGTGCGATACTGGTGTTCTAAATCTACCAGTTTGGCGTTCAGCCACCCGACTGACTCAGCAGAAGTAGGTGATAACTTGGAGACTTGATCAAACAACATTTCAAATTGTGCTTGCGACTCAACACGGTTAATGTGTTTAGGCTTTATGCAGAATTTTAATCCGTATGCAAGGGCCTCCGTTTCAATGTTGTTGAGTACATACGACGATAAGTTCCTCACATACTTCTCTGGGTTGTCTAGTACTGACGTAATTATCTTTTCAGTGTTCAGTGACTTGTTGAGGCGAGCATTCTCTGCGATTTTCACCTTGTACACTGTTTCTGTGCAGAATTTAGTGAACTTCAAGTAGCCATACAAGCTCAATTCTTGGGTGAAGTAGTAGGCAGAACTATGTGTACGCTTCAAGTTGGCCAGCTATGGACTGGGTTTCTTTTATCTGGTTTTTTGTCAGTCGTCTCAGGTTTTTTCTTGGCGGACATATTCTGTCGGCCCTCAGAGATCTGAAATACCGGTGTGGAAATATCCCCGTCCTTAGACATTCCTCGAGAAATCTCAATCGACAATCCTGTAGCGATATTTTACACTTCAGCTTGAGTAATCCATCTAGATAAATCCTTCAAGTTGAAATATACACATATTCGCACAGTAATGTTCTATGTCTTCTGTACGAGGGGCTGGTCATGTTTGTTTTGGAGTATGCAATGGCAATCCTGACTCTCAGCCATAAGCAGATAGAAAGGATGGAAAGGATACAGAATGAAGCTATGCGCATTATTCTTGGATGTACAAGAGATACAGCATGCAGAGCGATGCACTACCTTCTAGATTTTCCAACCATTGAAGAGAGAATACAAGGTTGCAGGGCACGTGCCTACCTCAGAATTAACGCAAACACACAACATCCACTGCATAGTGAAATTAGGAAGGTGAAGGGCAGCAGGTTACAAAGAGGACGGACGTGGATGGGTCAAGCCGAAGACATTCTTCAACAGGTGTGTTCACTTGAGGACTTAGAACCTGGCGAGGAGTGGGTGCAAGTGCCAACAGACTTCTGCACATCCTTTTCAGTTTGCATCCAACTAGATAGAAAATGCAGACAAGAAAATCCGGCTGCTGTTGAGGCTGAAGTACAAGCGTTGATTTTCGAGAATTCGCTAGACGGTGACGCGGTCATCTACACAGATGAGTCGGTCGTCCGACATGTGAGAAGCTCATGGGCCTTTACAGCTCGGGCCGGAGGGAGAATTGTGAAGAACTCTGGTGCTTTCACTGAAACCACAAGTAGCCTGACCATGGAAGTCATGGCAGTAAGTAAAGCAATAACATGGCTCGAGACACAGACATTCACTAGGGCTTGTTTCCTTAGCGACTCAATGAACATGATCAAGAGGATAGAGGAGGGGTCGATCCGAAGAGAATGGTTGCTGCCTCTGGAGCGGTCTCGACTGGCAAAGATTAGTTTCATCTTCGTGCCAGGGCATGCGGGAGTACAAGGAAATGAGCGGGCTGACAAGCTCGCAGGTGAGGCTACTGTGGAGGGCGGACGCGCCATGGACCAGGCCGACATTCTGAATGCTCTACGAGAAGTAAGACTTTTGCGAGAACCAAGTGATGACTGTGAATCTACAACAATGGCCAGACTGCGAGAGCAGCAAATTAAAAGAGGGGTGGCCAATCAAGAACACTACGCAGGAAGCCAAAGAAGATTGATAAACCAACACAGAAATGGCGTCGTTAGCCGCTACACGTTGCGGGATTTGCTGAGGAGGGGATCCGAGCACTTATGGACTGAATGGTTCGATGTGCAATGAGAATGATCTGTCGACTAACTAACTAACTAACCCCTCATAAACGTCAAAGGCAAAAGTGGCTGCATTTGACCAGGTATCTTTGCCTATCCTGTAGCTCCCCAGGCCTCTTGGAAGAAGCTTCCTCCTTTCCAAAAACTCTTGCAGCTTGACAGCGACTATCTTCTCTAAAACCTTCCCAAATGTATTTTGAAGGGTGATGATCCTAAAGCCGCTAAGCTTTGAATGATCCTTGAGCGGTTTTGGGAGAGGGATGAGATAACTGTGTACCCAATCCTACGGTACTGATGCTGTCTTAATGCTCTGGTTAAAGCAGTCGGTCATCTCCTTCAGGTCTACATCGCCCAAAGCCTTCATTTGGCTTACCTGACCCCATCAGGCCCTGGTGCCGTGTCTTTTGCCTTTTTCAAAATATGTTTAACATCTTCAACCCGTATGATGTCTTCATAAGGCATATTTTTTATGGTGCCAGATAACTCCTCTCTAACTGCATCCCTGGTGTCCACATCATCATGATTGGTCTGCTCTAAAAATCTCTGGAGAAACGCCTCCCCTTTCTCTGTGTCTGTTGTCACTCGCACACTATCATCTCTATAAATTGTTCCCACTGACATAGACCAATCTTTTCTTTGTATTTGTCTGTGCAGTTTCCAGAACTTTCGCAGTGTTTTATCACCTCCAATCTCATCTATGGAACATTCTCATTTTGCCTTTTTGGTGAAAGACGGGAAAGCCATAGAAGAAAAAGTTAAGAATTCTGTTGGACATAGATCCACACTAAAAAAAAAAAAAAGTCGCTTAAAAGTCGACAGGGTCGATTTCATTGCACCGGGTTTTATCCCATATGGCTTGGTCTCTTTCCGCAGCACGGAAAGCGTCGCACAAAGCACGAACTCCGTAGCTGTTAGTGACGACCCACAGGAGTCTCCGAATCATTTAACTCGTAAACAGAAGGACACGGCCCGGAATCGAACCCACAACCTTCGGAGCATGAGTCAAACGGCTTGACCACTTCGCCACAGAGACTCCCACACTGAGAGATCCATACTGGGTAAACCCATGAGTCGGCGTTATAACTGAAATTATTGGACACGCTAATGCCGGACACAGGTGGTGCGGATTTCTGTAAC
Source organism: Cepaea hortensis (assembly GCA_963921405.1). NCBI lineage: Eukaryota > Metazoa > Mollusca > Gastropoda > Stylommatophora > Helicidae > Cepaea > Cepaea hortensis. Next base: position 44,320,698 of record OY992886.1, read on the forward strand.
TTCTGTATTTACTATTGGAATGATTGAAATGTATGGTATTGTGTATAATAATGTCACATCTGAAACAGAATGTTGCTGCTGCAACAGTTTGTGTAGATTTGGGTAAGCTGCTGAATTGAACTGATTCGTATTCTTTATTACCACCCGACAATAACCCCAGATCCAAGTGGCCAGTGAGCTGGCAATAGCTGAGGAAGTTATAATATCCTACGGATCTACTGAAACAGCATCGGCAGCAAGGGCATCACTTAAAGGCAAGTAATCTCTCAACATAATGTGTTTAGCTTCCTTGTGTATCATTTCCGGTTTCACTTTCGCATGATGTGTTTATCTTCCTTGTCTATCATTGTTGGCTTGACTCAGATATCTCGTGCTTACCTTCTTTGTGTATCGTGTCTTGTTTTTCTCATGTATCACATATTTATCTTCTCTGTGTATCGTTTCTGGTTTCTCTCATGCATCATATGCTTAACCTCTATGTATATCATTTCTGGTGTAACTCAGGAAGTAAGTGTTTAATTTCTGTGTTTACTATGGTATCATGTGTCTATGCTCTCTGTGTATCATTTATGGCGTCACCAAGGCATTTTGTGACCACTTTCAATATGTATCGTTTCTGGTATTACCTAGGCATTGTGTCCGCCTTCTTTATGTATCGTTTATGATTTCAGTTAGGCATCATATTCCTCTCTATGTATTCATTAAGGTTTCACTTACCACAATGTGTTTCCTTTCTCTGTGTATTTTTCAGGTTTAAAACCGGCATTGCAGTATTGCTTGTATCTTCACTCACTCAGACACCACATGTTTTATCTTCGCTCTGTATCTTTTCTCGTTTCACTCTGTCACGTGTTTAGCAAACATATGATAGAGGACAAACAGCACACAAATATCGTAATTGTAAAGGACTCACAGAGACTGCAGATAACGGTGAAGATGGGTATGTTTCGGGCACGGCACAGTAGCATGCTTCAATTAACCAATCAAAAATAGGGAGCATCTGTTGGATCTTTTCCCATGGTATGTTGGTATGTTAGGAAACGAGCAGGAGGAAAAATTGGCTGGATCTGTACCGCTAGGTGGGGCATTAGTGTATGTTAATCCAGATGTGGTCAGGGGACTTTTTGGGTCATGTGTATAGTGTGGAAGAACAGATACACAATTATTGCCTGGAGAGAATGGGGGTCATGTGTATAATGTGGAAGAACAGATACACAATCATTGCCTAAAGAGAATGGGGTCAAGTGTATAGTGTGGAAGAACAGATACATAATCATTGCCTGGAGAGAATGGGGTCATGTATATAATGTGGAAGAACAGATACACAATCATTGCCTGGAGAGAATGGTGCGGCAGGGAGTGGCCAGGAGATCTGCCCGACACTCTGTACTCCGAAGTAAGGTCAAATTGACATAAAATCACTTGTAACCGGTGTTATTAGTATTGGGAGTCTTCGCTGGTTGTTGAATATGAAGAATATATGGGAATGTCCTGAGTGCTGTAATGTCGGTTCCTGCCTCAACTTAGCTCAGCTCAACTGATTTGTTTTACTTGTCTCTGTATTGTTTGTAGTGTCACGTAGCCATCGTGTGTGTACCATCTTTTTTTAAATCCTTTTTGTCACTCTGTCACGTGAGTTGATACATTCGCTGTGTGTCTATTATGACTTTACATAGGCAACACACGTTTTCCTTCTCATTGTCTCGTCTCACTCGATCATATTTATCTGTTAAACATATATGTGTTTTATTATTTCACTCCGGCATGTGTTCATCTTCACTGCGTACAGGGTGTATTTTTAATGAATGTGGGGTTTTTGAAAATATTGTCGTTCCAAGAGTTGCATTTTTATGTTGCAAGAACTCCACATAGGGTGAATACAAAAACTTGAAACAGCAATATTTTCTAAAGCCCCTCGGTCATTAAAAATGCACAGTATATCACTTCTAGCTTCATTGTAACATTCTCGATGTTTCATTCCCGATTTCACTCTACCATTATATATATATATATATATATATATATATATATATATATATATATATATATATATATACATATATATATATATACATACATATATATATATATATATATATATATATATATATATATATATATATATATATATATTGGCACCTTGCCGTCTTTACAGACGATAGTTTGTGCTTTAAAAAGGCATAGTAACTTTTACCTATGGCGGTAGCGAATGTGACTGATAAGGCCAATTCGCGCTGTAAATGTCCGTTCACAGTGGGTGCATGTGAACACGTGGTCATTTCCACCATCATGCACCATTTTACGTCTCTCACGCTCTATGTGTGCTTTATCTGCAATAATTTTCTCCTTTGTCTTTATTCCATTTCTGATGTTTGCCCTCCAAGCAACACATTCAGCGGCGACTTGCTCCCTATGTGCATTATCAATGCCTGTATCAATCATGTCCCGCTTACACACATCTTTGTATCGTAGTATAGGCCGACACTGAGATCTCTTACCCATCCGTAATTCACCAAATAAGATGTCCTTTGGTATTCTACCATCATCCATCCTCCTAAGATGTCCTATCCATCTAAGTCTACGAAGACTGAGCATGGAATAAACCGTCACACAACCTGATCTTTCCAATACTTCAGTATTTGTGATTTTGTCTTGCCACTTAATACCAAGAATTCTTCGCAGACACCGCATATGAAAGCTGTCTAACCGTTTCTCTTGGTGTGAGTAAGTTGTGCAGGTTTCACTGCCATAAAGAAGAGTACTAAGGACACAGGCTTGATAGACAAGGACTTTTGTTTTTGCAGTAAGCTTCCTGTTCTCCCAGACTCTTTTTCTTAACCTGTTCATTGTTGTTGTTGTCTTACCAATCCGGATGTTGATTTCCTGATCTAGGGATAATTTGCTATTTACCACTGATCCTAGATATATATATATATATATATATATATATATATATATATATATATATATATATATATATATTCATTCAGTAGCATGTCCTTTGCAGATCCTCGTTCCCATAATAACCTTCCGGAAAACCCCTCGATCATAAGCAAGATGTCCCGCGTCCGATACACCCATCTGGAGATCATCTGCCACATCTTGCACCCATCTTCTCTTTGGCCTTCCTCTTCCTCTCTTCCCAGGCATATACCTGTCGTAGTAATCCCTTTATTACTTTAGTGTTGTCCCTGGAGTGAGGGGAATCAACACCCACATTTTTATTACCCCAATATTATTGTCCTAGAGAAACCACCAGAATCCGTCCACAAAACTCTGTTAGTCTGTCGACACCTCTTTCTTACTCTCACTCACCCCTAGATCATGCCCCCTCTCACTCTTCCCCAACACAACATACTCAACAACTCTAGCCTTAACAAATAAATACAAAATAATTTATTAAAGCAAAGAGTATGTGTGTGAGAAGTGTGTGTGTGTGTGTGTGTGTGTGTGTGTGTGTGTGTGTGTGTGTGTGTATTGTGTAGAATGCATGTCGCATATTCTAAGGTGTATATGTAGACATCAGACCACAAAGCTCCGGATCACAGTCTGATCATCATTGTACGAGTTACACCACATCATCACGGGTCAGTAAACAAAAACCTCACCACACGCCGTGTCCCTCTTGTGCGATGTTGACTCTCTCCGGTAACCCCTTCGATAACCCAGATTCCTGGTCACCAATCACGAATATAGTCTGATATTGATCTGGCAGCGATCATACACTTTGTTAATAAATGTCTATATGGTTCCGAAACATAAACCTTCCTTGCCTAGTGAAAACAAGTAACATTGTTCCTTGGAAGAAATGATTCATTCTTACAAGTCCTACCGTGTTCACTATTACACTGTTCTCATTCGTTGAATTAATTCCTACTAATATTTCACAGGTGGTGTGAAAATGTTTATGTCACTTGTAGTGTGAAAAGCAACACTCTAATGTTATTTCACTTGTGTGAAAAGCAACACTCTAATGTTATTTCTCGTGTAGTGTGAAAATCAACACTCTAATGTTATTTCACTTGTAGTGTGAAAAGCAACACTCTAATGTTATTTCTCGTGTAGTGTGAAAAGCAACACTCTAATGTTATTTCACTTGTAGTGTGAAAATCAAACACGATATTGTTCTTACACCCGTGGTGTGACATAATAACACTCCATTTTATCTTTCACGAGTGGTGTGACATAATAAACCCTTTTCTCATGGGTCAAATGCACAGGCCACTGAACAGATCTCCTCGTACCAAGTTCTCCATGATACGAACAATTCAGCATCTGTTCTTTGAAAACCTGAGGGGAACCTGTGAAAGAAACACAACAGACTCGGTGAGAGCAATCTGATACTGACTCCTATTAGATGAGTGTGGGCCTCCATTCTTACTCAGATCCATGACAATGAACCAATCTCTGTCATGTCAGAGGAGCTCCTCCCCTTGGCCTGAGTTAGGGCAAGACAAGGAAAGACCAATACACAAAGTGTAGAACCCCAGTATACCCCCACTGGAATATCCCCATCACACTAAATATCATCCCCTTTCACTATCCTCGAGTAGCTGAGCTAATTTACATCTCACACTAGTTAGTTTAACACTGCAACTGTCTATTGTCGCCGACACTGTTTTTATACTTGACTACAAAGCAACCACTACGTTAAGTTCTAAACTTCACTATCATTTTACTTTTCTACATTATTAACATTTAAATGCTTAGTGTAGATACCCTGTGAATTCCTAGCTCACAATCCGAATTGAATCTCCAAATTGCCATATGAAAGACACATGTTGTTTTTTTTCTCTCAAATACACTGATAGCAGACATGCGAGATTCTTTTCACTATGAGCACTGAGCTATTCAACACGTCAGCCTAGGTCAACTTTATTGTGCACTCCCGACAATAAGCTTGTTTTAATATAATCTGGGATTGACCTCGTGACGTCATTCTCCAGTCAACAACACGTGGCAACCGAATCACGGCGGCGCTTTGCCTTTCATCTTGAGTCTGTTCCAAGACACCCGGGAAACTCTTTTCCCGTTTCTCCGGGGAATCATCATAGACTAGCGGTGCCTTTGATCTAACGGAATGTCTCCACTAGTTGCAAACAATTTGTAAGTTCGAATATAGCCTGCCTCTGTTGTTTCATCATCTATCGTGAATTATAGTGGTTTTCGTGACAATACCCCTCCATTATTGTTCTCTCCAAACTTTCGTGACGTTTCAAGTGACCAAAATATTTCAAATTTCTTTATTTTATCGTCTTTAATAGCCAGCATTCTTCAATATTCAGCCCTTGAAGTATGAATGCATTTGTTCTTTTCTTTACCCAAGATATTCTTAGAACTCGTCTATAACATTTATATTCAAAGGCATTTATGCGGTGTTCAGCTTGTATAGTAAGTGTCCAGGTCTCACAGGCGTATGTTGCAATTGGAAAGATGCATGCACTTAAAAATCTAATTTTTGTAGTTCTGTCTGTCCCACTCCATAATGTATTCAGTTGTTTTAGTCTTTGAAGTGCAATTGATAGTCATCTTTTAATTTCTTTCATTGTGTCACCGATGTTGTAATCAATGACCCAAGGTATTCAAAATTTCCCACCACCTCCAATTTTTCCTCATTAACATATATTTCTTTTTGCATAGTAGTTTTATCTGTATGCATTATTATCATCAACATCATCATCATCAAACGATAAAACGATATTATCGTTTCTTTACTTATTCATTCGGTAGAGATTTGCCCGCTACAGACGAGCAATATCTCCGGCGGGCCTATTCTCGCTGGTCGCGAGATCCGCACAGTGGAACGATGGGAGATTTGCTCGCAACAGACGAGCAATATCTCCGGCGAGCCTATTCCCGGTGGTCGCGGGATCCGCACAAGTCAGGCGGGGAGCCTGACGGTAGTACACGCTTTACACAGGTCCGGACACTTGTGATTGACAGATATACGCGTCGTATGGTCCAGTCACGTACAAGGCCTTCACCTGTGGGACTTGGCTGAACGCATCTAAGTCGGGTCCCTTGGGTTCGAGGGTCTGGCCACCACTCGCCACCTGCTCGTGGAGGCTAGGTCTCGGAGGTTTGACACTGAGACGCCAGCGTCTGCAGCCTACCTTGTTCCAGACGTATTGGTTACCACATATTTCTCTGAAGCTCTGCCCAGGCATTGTGATGGAATTTTGGCCACATTCCAACTCACATACTTTGGTCTGTCAAGACTGTAATGTGCCACTCACTTATATCATCAAGTGCCCTGTCAGATGGCGTAGGGGTTAGTGTCTCTACAAAGATCTCGGTCTTTAGTGTTCTGGATCAACTCTACTGCTGATATTCTTCAATTCCACCGTCTCAATCCATCCAGCATCATTTCTCTTGTTCAGCCTCTGCTTCTCTTTCCCTTGATCTTTCTAGCTGTTACGATGTTCTCCAATGTCTCGTTTCTCATCACATGACCAAAGAAAGCTGTTTGTCTCTTTCTTATTGTTGTTTACTAAGTGAGAATGGAGGTGGAAGCAGTAACAGCGGCATTCCGCTGCTAAGAGGAGAACGCTGCAACAAGGAGTATGTCTAGTGAGATGGAAAATTGAATATTTCGTGTGGAATGGCTATCCTCGCTTCAGACGTCACAGATTGTGGGAATTATATGGATATTATGCAATGGCCATGCGGGGGTGCAGGGGAATGAACAGGCTGATAGGCTGACAGGGAATGCGCCTCTTGGTTGTAGATTACCTGTGTGTGACGATTCTATTAGTGTTGGATTTAGAATTGTACAAGGATATCACATATCTATCAAAGAAGTATTCAACTTGTGATTCTGCAGACCTTTGGACCCAAGAATTACAATAAATGCACCCGGCATTCATCCTGGGCTGTTCCTCAAAACATAACTCATGCCTCTCGTTTTGCTATTTTAATTAACTCAAACAATACCCCACAACACACAATATAGAATAGAGTTCTTTGTACAGACAAGACAGACGACCAGAACGACTAGTAGGATTGTGCAGAAGCTCAGAAGGGTCTGGGCAGATTAGTCATAGACGGGGACTTCAGTGTATGTGTCCGACAGGTCGGTAACACATTTCACCTGGCTCGATGATAGTCTTCCCTGGGAATCCTCCAGGCTATCGACAGTTCTGCACTCAACTTCGATCACTTCTGGTTAGCTTTTTAGTTTTGCCTCTTCCAATACTAAGCTGGATTCAACCGTGGATCTTGAGCTTCAGCAATTCAGCCTCGTTCGTACAGATCTCAACGATAACTGCTCTTGCTATTGAGCAATTTTCCCAGGTCCTAAGTTGATATTCGTTCACTGGTCGACTTTAGTTCGATGATATGGAATGTTCAATAGCCCTATTCCCAAGTCGATGGATTTAAACAAAATTCAGCCGTGAATAATAATAGCTGTATCAGTCTGTGCAAGGAGGCAGGAGGGATTTGGCAATTGTCTTTGGTAATGCCCTTGCCTCACAGGCACTTGGGGATATATTAAAGATATGGAGTTTCACTAAAGTTCATGATACAGTCCTTCATTGGATTTTCAGATTTATCAGGAGTGCATGACATTGGACGTAAAGACTTGACGTCCGTAAAATGGAATAGGTATTGATCAAATTCAGACGCCTCAGATGTCCAAAACTTTTGACAGAATGGCGGTTTAGCGTCCAGTAACTTCGTCGAATATGTCTATTCTTCATGAACGTAACATTCCTGATAGCTGTCTATCCATAATCTTCACTTAGGGGATCTGTGAATATATACAGAACCTCAGGGTAGTATATGTGGCAATTCAACCTTAACATGACAATATCACCCCCCCCCCCTTTTTTTTTAAAAATCTCAGCTTTTAATTGATAATTGGCATAATTATCATTAGACCCAAAGATTCTGGCTTTCTGGACAAAGCCCTTAGCTTGGACCAAAGAAATGTCCCTTTAGAGTCCTTGATCTGGATAGTAGAAGCAGAGATGGCTGTCATCATGAGTTATAGGTTGTACCCTGGTCTGGTGTTATGTTCTTGCACCCTTTTAACGCTCAGTACACGTATGTTTTACAACCCCAGTTTTATCCTTGTTCCCTTCCTTAAATTGGGTAATCCATGCGGGGTTTTATTTGCAATCCCTTTTGGTGGGTTGGTAAAGTACCATTACAATATAATATATAATACAGATAGTTATCCTAGATCCTTCTATTATTAGTTAGGAGGTTATAGGATTGCTCTGGTGTATTCATTATATAGAAGTAGAGTTCCCCATCTTTCTATATAAAAGTACGTCGTATATAGTAGAGCTATTTGTTAGGGAGCGTTCTTAAGTGAATCCTTGCGTCACCCGGTCTGGCTCTTGATGTTGAATGTGGCTCATTATATAGAAGTAGAGTTCCCCATCTTTCTATATAAAAGTATGTCTTGTAAAGTAGAGCTATTTATTAGGGAGCGTGCTTCAGTGAATCCTTGCGTCACCCGATCTGGCACCTGATGTTGAATGTGGAAATTCAGCGAACTAGGCCGAGGTTGGTTTAAATTGAAGCTTATGGAATTAAGAAGCTTGTTTCCTATATTCCCCATTGATTAATTCCATTATTACATCAGGTTTTAGTGGTTATTCACTAGGATTATCTAGGGTTCAGCTACAGAGTATATTAATTGTCAAGGCCAATGGCATTCTATTGCACAGCCGGTCGTGACGTCATCTGCGCTTTCTTCCTTCAAGTCAGCTGCTGGAAAGTGGTTTGTGAATAGTGTAGTAGATCTTTACTAAACTAATAATCACAATTACTTTCAGTTTGGAACACTATTCCCTTATTGAAAGAAGAATGGAGTTCTTTTTATAAATGACTCGAATCTCCTACTTTCACATCTGGTTTCAAAACACGTCCGCTTTTGAAGCACACCTGACATACACTGCGGACAAGTCTACAAAATGGCTACGGGGAGGCGGAGCTAAGATAATTTCGGCTCTTCCGGGATTTCACTGAATTTGTAAATTCAGTTAATTCCCGTGAATTTTCTGTAACGAATTGTTGGTTACCAGTAAAGTTCACCCCATGATTAGTGAAAATTTAGGGAATCTCCATTTTCTCCACTAATTAGGATCAATACTGCTTACTATTTTGCTTCAAGCTTTAATTTAGGTAAAAGGGGAGAGAGATTGCCAGGCAATTTTGTGACACTCTGGACAATGGAAAGGTGGTCGTATGCCTGTGGGACCAGGTGGAGAAGGTGGGCGAATAGATTAAGAACCCGAATGTGGAAAGAAATGAGATTGCTGGGGATCAGCAGGGGCAGGTGGAAAAATCTCAAAACTAAGAGGGAAGACCATGAGAACTTTCAATCAGATAGCGGTCGGAACGATTAGTTGTGACTCTTCGCTGGCTGTTGAACGAGAGTACGGAGCGCATATGGGAATGTCTTGAGTGCAGTAATGTCGGTTCTTAGCTCAACTCAACTCAGCTCAACTCAACATATTGTTGGGTATAACGTTCAAGTTTTATTAGCCTCTTTTGGGCAATCATTGTTATAGTCTGTCCAGAATTGATTGCCGTCATTCACGATCAATTATTTTTAAAACTGTCTGTTGCATCGTTATGAAATTTTTCCTGCAGTATTATATTTACCCCCACCCAAGGAATATGTCTTTGATAGGTCCAAAAGTAACTTAAATCATCGAAAGCGGCGACATTTCTTTGATGTTTTGGCGAAAATGTAGTGAATTCACGCTAACAAACTAGTCTTACAGTAAAGCACGTCATTTCGGGTAAGGACACAAGTACAAGGCGTGCTAGATTCGTATGGGAGTGGGTGCAATAAAAGAAGTAGCTTAAAAATCGACAGGGTCGACTGCATTGCACCGGGTTTTTATCCCATATGGCTCAGTCTCTTTCCGCAGCGCGGAATGCGCCGCACAAAGCACGAACTCCGTAGCTCCAGCGATGACCCTCGGGAGTGTTCGAAAAATGCATTCGTGAAATGAAGGACGCGGCCCGGAATCGAACATACAACCTTCGGAGCCCGAGTCAGACGGCTTTCTGCTGTTTACAGTTCAGAGACGGAACATGATTACCTGTTTTCACTATGAAAATAGTTGTCAGTGTCTCTGTAGTGGGCTTTCTTCTTAACGACCAAGATGTTGGTCCTCTTTTCATTGAAGTTTATAGATTGATTCGTATGCACGTATGTTGTCCCCTAATTTGACAACATGTTTGCTCTCACGTTTCTTGTTATGCCATATTATGTCAGTTTCCATCGCAATATTACTCTTCTGTTGGTATTCAATGCGTTTAGTGTGTGTGTTATTTTCTATACAGTTGTTTGTCACCGCTGAGAGCTTGCGGAATTGAAAATTCATCACTGTGGAATACAAACTGTTGCCATTGACATTGTGCTGATGCTGTAATGTTTAGGGCCTGCAATTCGTCTGAATATTCGTCTGAAATATCCCAGTAAGTTTGCACGTGGATTAAGGTCTGCGATTTGCTCAGACCTTAATCTGTGTCGGACGATTCCAGTAGGATGATGACTGATCTAGATTGCATAAAATTCAATTCATTCTTTCTCCAATAGTCTTCTTCCTCTTTCAACACATCGTCCTCACATTTTTTTCCAGTAACTGTTATCAATATTTAATAGCGCGGACTGGGTTAGTATCTTGACGTCAGACAATTTGAATGTAGTATTGGCAGCTGCCACCTGTCCTTTAATTTTAGCCCACACAAGTCTATAGGGTTAAAGTGAGAATGATACAACGGAAGTCTTAAACACCTATGGCCATGCTCTTCTATCAACTTGTCGATTTGATATTTCTTGCTTTTTTTTTTACCCTGTTTTACAAGGGACAACAGCTGTAGCTTGAAATATGTTTCTGGAAATTGTATATTTTCCCTTCGGAGCCATATCTGTATTGCTTCCTTTGTGAGCGATGCCGTAAGTATTTTGTCTTCTTGGGCAACAACATTGTGATATGATGCAATGTCCATGATTAGGCAAGACGGTCTATCAAGGGACGGAAGTACTGTATTCTCGAGCCAATCTCTAAATACAGTACCATTCATCTTATTATGATAATCCTTATTGTCTGTATGCTTTGATACGAACACGAGCCCAGCATTCTGTAGTAAGCCGCTGTGAGTACTACCAGCATAGGTTATGACCAAACGCTGTCCTTTACTACTGGGTACATAACGCTTTATCTTTCCATCCACTGATTGCCATTCCTTTTCACTTGTGTGGTGTGCATTGATCCACGTCTCATCCAAATACACTATGTCATAATTTTCTTTGCGCATTTCCCTTATTTCACGTAGGTATCTGCTTCTCATGGCTCCTAAATGCGGTTACTCGCAAAAGATATTTCTACCTCTCTTGTACTTTCTAAAAGTGAAGCCTAATGTCCTTATAATTTTCCAAAAAGTTGTTTTGGATACGTCTATGTTATTGTTCTTTCTCAACCAGACCCTAAGTTTTCTTACAGTCACTGTTTCTTTGGCATCCATCATTTTTATAATAACTCATCTTATGACATCCTTGTCAAAGCTATCTACAGTTGCCTTTCCACCTACCATTTGCTTATCGCATGTAGGTTTTAATCCAGATTCTTGCACCTATCGACGAAATGACCGTTACTCAAACCCAATGCATGCACCGTTCTTTTTTTCGGGATTTGTAACAGTTTGAAGCAGTTTCCTGTGATCATCTTCGTGTCAAAAAAATTGTGTACAACTTAATAGCGATGCTTTGAAGTGTACAAAATTTCACATTCAACCCCATTGATCAATATTCACACATTCAGATGTTAGCGATAAGTGGTAAGATTTAAAAAAAAAAATAATCAGGATTCATGACAGTACCCACATATTGACGACACCTCTGAACACTTTAATTTTAAACTGCGCTGGGTTCTCGTCATAAACCAATCCTGTGAACCATGAGGAAATTAACCATTCAATGCTTATGTTTCCGTGCGAAGACGTAATACTTCTAATAATGTCCCCTTCATCTCTGACCCGTAAATTATATACCGCTTATAAACAAACTTTGAAATCTGCGGTACAATCTCCAGAACAAAAATTGTTTTGTTGGGTGGACATAATGATAAGGTTATATGCTAAATCTCATAATTTTCCCTCAGTTGGTTACTGAGATATGGATTTTTATATTGAGGCAAACAAATGTGAATGCACTATAGTTACCCTGGCAGTCCAAGAAATTCGAACATTCGTCTCAGGAACCACATTTCTGTTGCTTCCCAGTTCTTCCTGTACCAGACGCAATATGTTAGTGGTGGAACTCCACCAGAGGGCGCACCACTTCGTTTGTCTGAAACCCTATGTATGATACGATTCCAGCTTCATTATAAAAGACGAAGCATGGGAAGAACCGGCCTCTCTCACCCACGACCACAGTCAGATAGGCGCTAATGCATGTAGCCGGATCGTATAGATCCATAAATAGATGATTAGTGGCGGTCATGAAGTTATGCTGTGGTACGTAAGCATGAATAATTTAAATATGCTGGTTATAACATGCAGTATTTTGTCATTATAATGGATAGCTTCGTAAAGCTAGCAAAGTATAGGAATAAAGAAGTGATGCCAATCTAATACGATTTGATATATAGCTGAATTGGTACTGATTCCCGCGTGTTTATATCTTATGTAGACGTGCTCAATTAATGCATTGTTTGCTCATCGTCCTGGGATGTTTGACTAGTCTTTGCATAATATTATTCGAAAAATGTGTTGTGTTTATAATTTTATTAAAATATTAGGCAGAACAGTAAATTATTATTTCCATCTATAGGAACAACTAGTATTCAGGGGACTTATGTTTTTCTGGGTTTTTCGCCTACCTACAGAATTTTCGCTGTTCTATTACTTAAATTTTTCTCTAGTACTTACAATGTGCTGTATGGCTGTGAATCTTGGAATATAAATGAACAAATTATGAAGAGATTAGAAGCAACATAGATGTGGTTCCTTAGACGAATGTTGCGAATTCCTTAGACAGCCAAAGTAACTAACGACGAATGTTTTAAAGAGACTGGCGAAACTATAACATTATACACAACAATAAGAAAGGGACAAACAGCTTGTTTTTGGTCATGTGATGAGAAGAGAGGCGCTGGAGAATATCGTGACAACTGGAAAGGTCAAGAGAAAGAGAGGCAGAGGCAGACCACGAGAAATGATGCTGGATGGATTGCGACGGTGGCATGGAGGAATATCAACGGCAGAGTTGATCCATAAAACCAAAGACAGAGATCTGTGGAGAGTCATGAACGCCTATGCCAGCACGGCACGGCACTTGATGATGATGATGACTTACAATGTTTACGCATATCTATGTATAGTCTTTGTAAATTTTGTTGGATACCCAAAGTGGCTGCTACGCCGTACAATCTTATTTGTTGTCGCTTATGTTTTTACTAGCCTTTGTATACTATCTGGTCTGTTGTTATTGATTCTAAGTTTCTATAAAAATTACTTGAGACTAGAAGTTTTATTAGTAAAATTATATTTATATTGTTCCTGAGTTGTTCGTGTAGTCTGTGTAAGTTTAATGTATGCACTCGTTGGTGCTGTTACATTCTACATGGCAATCTTTAGCCTGAGATTGTAGATAAAACATAGTACAGTCACCTGTCACTACAAACCTGGAAATAGTCTTCTTACTTACTCTCTTTTCTTGTCAGTTGGAGGAGGTCAGAGGTTTTTCTCTTTTTCCTCTCTTTTGTCCGAACGTGGACATCGTTGCGTGCTCATTCTAATTTCACCGAAAGAAAGTTGTATTCATCTATTCCTTCTCACGTTCCCCTCATCGGCATTCCTAATTTGTTCATTTACATTCCATTATTCATTGCCATACAGGAAAACAGGTTCTATGTAGCATTTCAGCACTCTCTTACTTACAATCAATGATATATGTATTGCATAAGATACTTTTCATTTTCTGAAATGCATCTTTTGCTTGCCTATTCTGTTATCTCTGTTGCATATCTTTTATCTGATGTTATAAATACCCCTAGGTATTGAAAAACTTGTTTAAAACGTTCACTTATATTTCTATTTAACATTTGTCTTTAATATCATCATTGTTACTGTTTTTTTTTTTTAAATAATCACATTATTCGCTGTTACTACAATTCCCAACAATTGTTGTAGTTCTGTTGCATTATCCGCCACAAGTTGTGTAATCTGAATAGCTTATATTGTTTATATTATAACCTCCGATTAGTATTCTTGGCTTTCATTTGATCCCTCTCTTTATTACTTCGATATAGAAGGAGAAGAAAGCAGATGACAAAACGCATCCTCGTCGTACTCCTAGCTTTATTTGTGTATACTTACCCTCTTTATTTCCCACTTTAATTGCTGCTAAATAGTTCCAGCAAGTATTCTTTATTATTCTGAGATTTTTCATATCAATGTTTATATTTTCCTCAAAATTAAACAGTTCACCATGTTTACATTATCAAATACTTTAGAGGAGACCACTCGATGTCCGGTGTCTATAAAGCACAGATGTATGTCTTTATGTGTCTCTATTGATCTTTCTATTAGTGGGGAAAATTGCTTAAGTAGAGAGAGAGAGACAGAGAGAGAGAGAGAGAGAGAGAGAGAGAGAGAGAGAGAGAGAGAGAGAGGCCCTGATTGCACGGAAAAATAGGTAGTCAGAAACATTGTAGTTATACGCGTGTCGGGTGCGTTAGTTAAGTTGACAGAAAGAGGCGCTGATAATGTCATGGGTACGGTCAAATGAGGTTTCCACGCTTGCGCTCGTCGTCCTCTAAGTGTAGGAAATCCCCCACCATTTGTTCCCAGTGCATTCTCGCCTATAACATATGATGGCTTTACCACATCACAGAACCATAGCAGGAAAATGAATTGGGGCATATGCAAATTTAATGTAGTTTTACCGAGAAGATTATTGTTGACCTTTGACATATTAACCAACAGATGCGAACGTCGAGGATTTCATATGTGGTAAACCAACATCTGGAGTAGAGCTGAAGATTATTGACGACAATGGAGATGAGTGCCAGCCCAGGCAGATTGGAACCATTATTGCCAAAGGTGATACATTAATAACTTCACCGACTGTCTGTCTCTCTCTGTATGTCTGTCTGTCTGTCTGCTTGTCTGCCTGCCTGCCTGCTTGTCTGTCTGCCTGCCTGCCTGCTTGTCTGTCTGCCTGTCTGCCTGCTTGTCTGTCTGTCTGTCTGTCTGTCTGCTTGTCTGTCTGCCTGCATGCCTGTTTGTCTGTCTGCCTGCCTGCCTGCTTGTCTGTCTGTCTGTCTGTCTGTCTGCTTGTCTGTCTGTCTGCCTGCCTGCTTGTCTGTCTGTCTGTCTGTCTGTCTGTCTGTCTGTTATCTACTTTATGATAGTTGATTTACTTATTCACCTTTGCTGGTTGGGCTGGTTGGGGAGGGGAGAAGAGGGGGAAACGAGCGTAATTGCGTTACAAGGCCAGGTGTATTGTCTGGATTGAATGGTATTCGAGTTTGTTTAGTGTGTCTAGTGTGGTTAATGTTTTAGTGTGGTTAGTGTGTTTAGTGTGTCTAGTATGTTTAGTGTGTTCGTGTGTCTAGTGTGTTTAGTATGTTCAGTGTGTTTAGTGTGTCTAGTGTGTTTAGTGTGTCTAGTGTGTTTAGTGTGTTTAGTGTGTCTAGTGTGTTTAGTGTGTGTAGTGTGTTTAGTGTGTCTAGTGTGTTTAGTGTGTTTAGTATGTTCAGTGTGTTTAGTGTGTCTAGTGTGTTTAGTGTGTCTAGTGTGTTTAGTGTGTCTAGTGTGTTTAGTGTGTTTAGTGTGTTTAGTGTGTTTAGTGTGTTGATTGTGTTTAGTGTGTCTAGTGTGTTTAGTGTGTTTAGTATGTTTAGTTTGTTTAGTTTGTTTAGTGTGTCTAGTGTGTTTAGTGTGTTTAGTGTGTTTAGTGTGTTTAGTGTGTTTAGTATGTTTAGTATGTTCAGTGTGTTTAGTGTGTTTATTGTGCTTAGTGTGTTTAGTGTGTTTAGTGTGTTTAGTATGTTTAGTATGTTCAGTGTGTTTAGTGTGCCTAGTTTGTTTAGTGTGTCTAGTGTGTTTAGTGTGTTTAGTGTGTTTATTGTGCCTAGTGTGTTTAGTGTGTCTAGTGTGTTTAGTGTGCCTAGTGTGTTTAGTGTGTCTAGTGTGTTTAGTGTGTTTAGTGTGTCTAGTGTGTTTAGTGTGTCTAGTGTGTTTAGTGTGTCTAGTGTGTTTAGTGTGTTTAGTGTGTTTAGTGTGTTTAGTGTGTTTAGTGTGTCTAGTGTGTTTAGTGTGTTTAGTGTGTCTAGTGTGTTCAGTATGTTTAGTGCGTCTAGAGTGTTTATTGTGTCTAGTGTGTTTAGTGTGTCTAGTGTGTTTAGTGTGTCTAGTGTGTTTATTGTGTTTAGTGTGTCTAGTGTGTTTAGTGTGTTTAGTGTGTTTGGTATGTTCAGTGTGTTTAGTGTGTCTAGTGTGTTTAGTGTGTCTAGTGTGTTTAGTGTGTTTAGTGTGTCTAGTGTGTTTAGTGTGTCTAGTGTGTTTAGTATGTTCAGTGTGTTTAGTGTGTCTAGTGTGTTTAGTGTGTCTAGTGTGTTTAGTGTGTTTAGTATGTTCAGTGTGTTTAGTGTGTCTAGTGTGTTTAGTGTGTCTAGTGTGTTTAGTGTGTTCAGTGTGTTTAGTGTGTCTAGTGTGTTTAGTGTGTTTAGTATGTTCAGTGTGTTTAGTGTGTCTAGTGTGTCTAGTGTGTTCAGTATGTTTAGTGTGTCTAGAGTGTTTAGTGTGTTTAGTGTGTCTAGTGTGTTTAGTGTGTTTAGTGTGTTTAGTGTGTTTAGTGTGTCTAGTGTGTTTAGTGTGTCAAATGTGTTTAGTGTGTTTAGTGTGTTTAGTGTGTCTAGTGTGTCTAGAGTGTTTAGTGTGTTCAGTGTGTTTAGTGTGTATAGTGTGTCTAGTGTGTTTAGTGTGTTTAGTGTGTCTAGTGTGTTTAGTGTGTTTAGTGTGTTTAGTGTGTCTAGTGTGTTTAGTGTGTTTAGTATGTTCAGTGTGTTTAGTGTGTCTAGTGTGTTTAGTGTGTTTAGTATGTTCAGTGTGTTTAGTGTGTCTAGTGTGTCTATTGTGTTCAGTATGTTTAGTGTGTCTAGAGTGTTTAGTATGTTCAGTATGTTCAGTGTGTCTAGTGTGTTTAGTGTGTCTAGTGTGTTTAGTGTGTCTAGTGTGTTTAGTGTGTCTAGTGTGTTTAGTGTGTTTAGTGTGTCTAGTGTGTTTAGTGTGTTTAGTGTGTTTAGTATGTTTAGTTTGTTTAGTTTGTTTAGTGTGTCTAGTGTGTTTAGTGTGTTTAGTGTGTCTAGTGTGTTTATTGTGTTTAGTGTGTTTAGTGTGTTTAGTATGTTAGTATGTTCAGTGTGTTTATTGTGTTTAGTGTGTTTAGTGTGTTTAGTGTGTTTAGTATGTTTAGTATGTTCAGTGTGTTTAGTGTGCCTAGTGTGTTTAGTGTCTAGTGTGTTTAGTGTGCCTAGTGTGTTTAGTGTGCCTAGTGTGTTTAGTATGTCTAGTGTGTTTAGTGTGTTTAGTGTGTCTAGTGTGTTTATTGTGTTTAGTGTGTCTAGTGTGTTTAGTGTGTCTAGTGTGTTTAGTGTGTTTAGTGTGTCTAGTGTGTTTATTGTGTTTAGTGTGTCTAGTGTGTTTATTGTGTTTAGTGTGTCTAGTGTGTTTAGTGTGTCCAGTGTGTTTAGTGTGTTTAGTGTGTCTAGTGTGTTTAGTGTGTTTAGTATGTTCAGTGTGTTTAGTGTGTCTAGTGTGTTTATTGTGTTTAGTGTGTTTAGTGTGTTTAGTGTGTCTAGTGTGTCTAGTGTGTTTAGTGTGTTTAGTGTGTTTAGTGTGTCTAGTGTGTTTAGTGTGTTTAGTGTGTCTAGTGTTGTAACAAGACCCCCGGGGCTTGGACAGGTTTGTTACTATAGTTAATATCCCCAGCCTTTGCTCCGACCACCCCAATAGGACTTTACATCTACAAGGCCCCACACAAGCCGGGACAGCTGGCCTTTCCCTCCCCTCTTATGGATTTCTACCCACAGGGGGCTCGGACAAGACAACTGTCATACTAATACACAAAGCCATAGCTAACAAAGCAAAATTTTAATTTCTAAATACGTCAACTGCAACTTAGAGAAGGATGGCTGAAAGCCTGGATAGAAGACAATATGTACACGAGAAGATCTCCTGATGATCCGTCTTCATCACAGAGCATGTGACTTAAGTTCGTGAGGCTGTCCCGTCGTAGTTAACGACTCACCCGAGAAACCTCCAGTGTAAAGGAACTCCAAGGCATAGACCCTTCCAAAGTCTTCTCCTCCCACTGTGAGCCAGATCTCGGGCTGGTCAGGCGTAGGACTAATGTCTGACAGACACTTCACCAACCATTGAGGATCATCCCTCGATGACTTACTAAATCACAAGTTCCACTCCGCTGATGACGTCTGAGTCGACCCTAGAATCCTAGCTGTCCCCAACTGAAGAAAAGTCCTATATCACAATACACTAGTATATGCAAGTGCCTGGTTGCTCTTCTGTCTCGCCAGTTCCTGGGAAACACTTATCAGCAACCTATAACTAGAGCACTGGCTCCATAGTACCACAATGTCACAATTGCATGACTCCACAAGTGAATGTTAAAAGTGAACATATTCTCATGTAGCTATCTTACACAGTTCGGTAGGTATTAACTACCTTAACAGTCCACCAAGTCTGTCCATCAACTCAGTTCGGTAGGTATCAACTACCTGTACAGTTCATTAGAATGTCAAATCTGACCCTGTTCATGGCTTCAAAAACAAAAGAATACCACTGTTGATTCACCCTTGCGGTTCCGTGAACTTTACACAATGTGTCCCATTACGACCCAGCCGGGCCGGAAGCTTAATAAACAGGCCATGGGCATGTTTGGTAAACATTCGTTTCAACACCTGAACTTCATTGTTTGGAAAATCCCAAGGTTATCATTGATTGAGACATGTACCAGTACCTCGCTGGCGGGAACCAATAGACGTTTTAGTCTCTGACCCTATCTGGATCGATTGACTACCTTCGTCGGACTCTTGACGGTGGTCTTAGCCTAGACCTACCGGGCTAATCTCAACTCAATTGACTCTCCAGTATTGACGTAGGCAGATTCAGATGACTGCTCCCAGTAACGCCTCACATCTCATCTGGATTGGCACTGGAACGAGCAAGTCCCGTGGAGCTTATGGTTGAGCTCCTTAATCTCCATCGGATCTAACCTGTAACAGATCCTGAAACATGGAGGGGTTGGTGTGAGTACTCAACTACAACAAGGACTACACTGCATCTCCACATTAATACATGCCTCTCAGTAATATATATAATACAATATATATAAGTGATCATCAACATCATCGATCTACTCTTAATTACAATGTATAGGCATGAGGCTGCAGGAGAAAGCAATAATATACCAGTATATAGTTAAGTAACTCGTCTGGGCAACAGATAGCCTGATAGCACCAGAGTAGACTGTATGACTCTGTCAAAGTATCCTTCGTCTGGTGCTAATCCACTCCTGTTTCTTCACCATCCATCAACCAGAAAATACACCTACTTCTCTTTCAGTGTAGTGGTTACATTATCTAGGAGGTGCCCAGCCGGACATATCCTCCTTCTACCTAGCTCAACAATTAATCAATCCCTTCACCCATGGATCAACTAATTAAACCTAACTCATTAATGACTACACAACATTAATAAATTATCTTCCTCACAATTCATTAACGTAGCATTAATAACTTATAACTAGGAATTGTTAAACTTAATTAACAAACTCAGAACACAGCAACAGCTTTTGTTCTGGGATCTCCGTCCCAGAACAACGTTTGACCTTTATTAATTGACCTTCCTCCATGACGGTTAAGTCTGTGCAGGTCTAGCACAGATACGGTGGCCCTCCACCGAAAACACTTTCCCACAGCTACTGTGGGTCCAGCGCATCTTGGTCCGTGGCGAATTAGGCAACGTCATCATTTTTAGAGAGGCTACCAGCCCTCCTCTCCTAAATCTCCAGTTCCCCCTTTCCGGACCAATTACCACAGAGGATACTACTACTTCCTCACTGCAGTTAATCAGTTACTCCATTATCAGAATCAGGTTTCTTGAAGAGGAGAATAATAGACACAGACCAGGTTCTGTACATAGTTCGGATCTACATAGACGCAGCGGGCTCGATTACAGAGCGCCGCATCGCTCTCGGTCGGGTATGTTAATTCAACCTTCGGTTAAGCACGATCGCTTTGGGTCGGACATACAACATAACGGTCGGTCTGACATGCCTAATAACCAGTCGGTTGGCTAGGCATACGCACGATTGGACATGCATGGTCACTCAGGCGGACAGGCATGTAAACAAGCAGTGACCTCGGGCATCATAAATACTTTCTATCAACCGCTATCCGGTAATTATAAAACATTTCTGTCTAAGTGGAATATCACTGGTATCTTCACACAGCAAATACTTACCTGCACATCCCAATGAAATAACACCACCTTGTTCCCGGAATAATACCACCACTGATATAAGACATAAATTACCATCCTACTCTAGCCAAGCAAATTACACATCAATAATAATAACAAGCAATAACTTATCACTATTAAATGATTCTAGCATCATAATGTAACGAAGTCAAACTTCATGACAGCCCTGAGTATGTAACCACTAAACCAGATAGGTAACACATCTGCTACACAGTTGGTAAATTACCCGAACCTACTTACACATAGCAGTGATAATAACATACATATCCCTAACAATGCATATAATGTGTACTCTAACAGTAAATACATTCTATCAGATGTACTCACATCGGATTTACTCAATTATCAGATGGAACACACATATACAGGCCTACTGTTTATACACGCTTGATACTCTTAGCCGATCGATAGCGACTAATTATTAATGTAGATAGGTGGAGCTTCAATTTATGCGCTCCGAGGAGATAATTATTTCGGCTGGCGATTAAACGTCGCGGTATATTTACGGACAACGGCTAATACTTAAAGTAATTCAACATTACCTGTGATCTTGAAATCACATCACTCGACTGCAGGTGTCCGCTCTGACTGCGAAAAAGACATCTCTTCTAGCAGTGAGTTACTGCGGCCTTCCTTGACGAAATTCGGCTGGCGACTGACGGTGGATAGCTAAGGGCACTGCCCCAAGGACTTCTCGGGCCCTGAGTATCCCAAGGATCAGGGAGAAGTCCAAAACCTAGTGTGTTCCGAGCAATTGTAAGTCCAATGTGCCACACACCACGTACGCACTGGGCCGGGGACATTCTAGCATATTCTAGAAGTCACCAGAATTGTGACGTCACGGACTATTTACCGGGGAATTCCCTAGTTATGGTCACCATATCAAGGGAGACTAACCCGGCGTATTCCAATCAAAGGGAAATAATCCAGAGGACAGACTGTATCTAGTCCCGTTTCGTCACAAGTGTGTCTAGTGTGTTTAGTGTGTCTAGTGTGTTTAGTGTGTTCAGTGTGTTTAGTGTGTCTAGTGTGTTCAGTGTGTCTAGTGTGTCTAGTGTGTTTAGTGTGTCTAGTGTGTTTAGTATGTTCAGTTTGTTTAGTGTGTCTAGTGTGGTTAGTGTGTTCAGTGTGTTTAGTGTGTCGAGTGTTTTTGGTGTGTCTAGAGTGTTTAGTGTGTTCAGTGTATTTAGTGTGTTTAGTGTGGTTTGTGCATTTAGTGTGTGTAGTGCATTTAGTGTATTTAGTTTGTTTAGTGTGTTTAGTGTGTTTAGTGTGTTTAGTGTGTCTGTGTTTAGTGTGTTTAGTGTGTTTATTTTGTTTAGTGTGTTTAGTGTGTCTAGTGTGTTTAGTGTGTTTGGTGTGTCTAGTGTGTTTAGTGGGTTTAGTATGTTCAGTGTGTTTAGTGTGTCTAATGTGTTTAGTGTGTTTAGTGTGTTTAGTGTGTTTAGTGTGTCTAGTGTGTTTAGTGGGTTTAATATGTTCAGTGTGTTTAGTGTGTCTAGTGTTTTTGGTGTGTTTAGTGTGGTTTGTGCATTTAGTGTGTGTAGTACATTTAGTGTATTTAGTTTGTTTAGTGTGTCTAGTGTGTTTATTGTGGTTGGTGTGTTTAGTTTGTTTAGTTTGTTTAGTGTGTCTAGTGTGTTTAGTGTGTTTAGTTTATTTAGTCTGTCTAGTGTGTTTATTGTGTTTAGTGTGTCTAGTGTGTTTATTGTGTTTAGTGTGTCTAGAGTGTTTATTGTGTTTAGTGTGTTTAGTGTGTCTAGAGTGTTTATTGTGTTTAGTGTGTCTAGTGTGTTTATTGTGTTTATTCTGTTTAGTTTGTTTAGTGTGTCTAGAGTGTTCATTGTGTTTAGTGTGTCTAGTGTGTTTAGTTTCTTTAGTGTGTCCAGTATGTTTATTGTGTTTAGTGTGTTTAGTATGTTAATTTGTTTAGAGTGTCTAGTGTGTTTTTTGTGTTTAGTGTGTCTAGTGTGTTTATTGTGTTTAGTGTGTTTAGTTTGTTTAGCGTGTCTAGAGCGTTTATTGTGATTAGTGTGTTTATTGTGTTTAGTTTGTTTAGTGTGTCTAGAGTACTTATTGTGTTTAGTGTGTCTAGAGTGTTTATTGTGTTTAGTGTGTTTAGTTTGTTTAGTGTGTCTATAGTGTTTATTGTGTTTAGTGTGTTTAGTTATTTTAGTGTGTCTAGAGTGGTTATTGTGTTTAGTGTGAGCCTTATGCACTAATGTGCGTCTGCTGGTTGTTATGTGGCTGCCGCTTCCTCGAAGATGAACTGTATTTTTCGTGGAGGACTTTTGTCTTGACATTCTAGTGGCAGCATTATGCACAGTGTACCTGTGCGCGCTGTTGGTTTGTCGAGACTCCTGTCTATTCCACTTTTCACATGGGGCAGTGAGGAGCATTTTGTGTGATATTCACTGGCACATCAATGGAGCATAATGGGACGACCATTGCTGTGAATTTGGAACCGCGACTAAAGAACTAACTAGTGTGTAGTGTGTTTAGCGTGTTTAGTGGACGCATCCGATAGAAGGCATGGATTAGACCGATAAAGCTCGCTCTTTGCAGTTTTTCATGATGGACCCCTTAAGTTAAACTTGGGTGAAAGTCTAAGACAGTGACAATTAAGCAGCTGCATAAATTACGCAGAGACCGCAAATCTCACACGTCAAACTGGCGATGACGGCAGGGGTGCAAAGGAAGAAAGATGAGGAGTTCAAGCTCCGTACAGTAGAGGCCAACAAAGCTAAATGGATAATTCCATGAATGCGCTGGGAGATGATAAAACGTTGGGTAGATTCTGGAAACTACACAGACACATGCGTAGAAAAGACCACCTTACCAAAATGTCAACAGTATTTAGAGATAACAGCATCAAAACGGACAATGAGAAAGGAGAAGCTTTCCTGGAGAGGTTTATAACACAGACAGATTACAATAATTGGGACAGCAGTGAGACTGTAAGAGAGCAACTAGCAGTTTTCATCAAGGACGACAGCTATTTGGATGTCATACAAGTTGAAGGCATACAGTATGTTTTGAAAACAGCGAGGGGCACTGCGTCTTTGCGTGTTAGACGACTTTCACTTATGCGTGCCTGGCAGGGTCCCTCGTTTCCATTTTACTCCATTCCTTCTTTCGCCGACGGTCTCCTCGATAGTTGATACGTTACTACTGGATATACCTTTCATAAGTGGCGTGAGAATGCCGGCTTTTCCTCTTGTCTTATACACGTTTTTGTTCTCCCTGTTCTGCGGTCTTTATCAGTTTCACCGATATTTAAATTGTATTTTCGTCCGTAACGTCAATTTAGTCTTCTCTCCTCCTCTTTTCATTTTAGATAGTTACCTGGACGCCTCATGTCCTGCAATCTTTAACGCCTCAGTTACTTTCACTATGGATTATAAAGTTCACCTGTCAATCAATTTTCACCCGCCTTGACCATGCATCTAAAACATGCTTTAGTCGCTGCTCGGATATTACATTACGTAATACATTCCTGTCTGCTGTTTACACACTCGCCTTCCATGTTTGCCCTCATTTGAACTTTTCCATCTGCATTTAGCACATATATGTCAGGGCAGGTGGTATCCTCAGACCGCCGTTGGTAAGTTGACACATTTGTCTGGCTGAAAGTCTCCCCTCAGTCTCGACTACCCCGGCGATGTGTTAACTGATGGGTACGTTTCTGCATGTTTTAAAGCCATAATTGTATCCCTTTACTGCTTTTGGGTGGTCACGAATGAGATTTCACAATCTTTGTAGAAACCTTACTGTTAGCTTTGTGCGATGGCCGTTCTACTTGCGTAATTGTCATCAAAGAATTGTAAATGCCAAACAGTGCCGTGAAATTTTATTTTTATATCCTTCCATTCCTCATAGGTTTTATTCCTTTGTTGGAGAATTAGAGATAAATGATGATATTGCCGAGGCGTTCCGTCACAGTGTCATTAACCCAGATATAACGTCTATATTGTGTTGCTCTGTGCAAAATAGGATTGTTACGGCTGACGTCCCAAGTCTTAGAATAAGTGGCAGAGATGTTAACAGAGTGAATAAACGGAGGTACTTAGGAATAATCTTCGACAGAAGTCCTTTCATTTCGGTATCATGTGGAAGCAGCTGTAATGAGATCTAAGGTAGGTCTCAGTGCGCTCAAGTTCATGGTAGCCATGGACAAGGAGCAAAGGATGTTCTCCATACTCTATCAACATTTGATTATCTCTCGGTAATTGAATATCCTATGGACTGCTCTCAGTGTCAATGAGTCAGCTGGTGAATTTAGAGCGCATACAGGATGAAGCTATGCCTGTGGTACTGGGATTCATAATTGAAACGCTGGTATAGGTATACGATATTTCCTAGCCTTAAACACCATTATACACTGGCTCAAGGTGCTAAATCATATCTCAGAATGGCTGCAGACCCGTAACAACCTCTGCATGAAGCCCTTGACACAGTTAAAGATTAAATGTTGATCACAGGAAAATCATGGATAGCTTAGGCAAAGGACACAATCAGTGAAGTGTGCATGAGAGGAGAGGATTGGATCAGAATGCCAGTTGGAAAATCAGACCTATGCAGAATCATAATAACATTGAATCGATAGTTCAGGGATTGACTGGCAGGCTGCACTGAATGGGAGGTGCAGGAATTGTTCCACGACAATTCGCGACCAGGCGATGTAATTATTTACACGGATTACGCTATGTTAAGAGGTAAAGGTGCCGAAGACTAGTGGACAGTGTTTTGTGCAGGAGAACCTGGCATATGATACTACAACATATAGTGTGGGAATGGAGGCGTAGGAGTCACGACGGCGTTCTGACAGCTGGAAGACAAACAGTACAAGGATGTCCTAATTGTAAGAGACTAACAAAATATGATGAGAAAGGTGAAGACAGGCATGTTTCGGCAAGAATTGCAGATTTCCATTCAACAATCAAAAATAGTGAACAGCTGTTGGATTTTTCCCCAAGACACGCTGGTGTCTTGAGAAACGAGCTTATGTCATGATTATATCTCTATGTTAGAACTTTATCTCTCTGTGAAGATGCTGACTAGATATTTAAACTATGAGATTGATGGTGTTCTTTACTTGTATATATTGTATTGTATATTTGGTTTTCGACGTTCCTTAAGTTCGTTGAAATGATGAGGTTTCCATGGCCACAGCTTCAACATGTCGAGCTGAAAATGAATTCTTTTACATGCCTTAAGGTGAATTTGGCATATGATGCTAGAGAAATATCTGTATAGACCAATGAGCACAGAGTGGATGATATAGTCATTAAAACATCGGCCAAAGTAAGGTATAGCAATCACGAAAGATGAAGCAGTCGGAACAGGAGAAGTATGTTTACCCTCACTACCACCACTACACAATCAAGAACACGTATGCTAGACCCATGTTATGTAAGCGTGCTTCTTAACCAGGTGTATTTATAATGCTATTATATTCTGGAGTAGATAAACATATTGATATTTTTAGTACATTAGTTTTATGCTTCGAAAAGTGGAAACGCCATTTCCGGGTGGGGTGGCTACAATCGCTCCACAGGACGGAGATTGCAAGCACATCGTATATTAGCTGCCCAAAGCATCCAAGTTTGCGGAGCAATGAATAATTTGATAACCCTCTGGGTGAACACCATCTTTATGATAAAGGTGATGTGTTGAAGCTCCCTGGGGTTGGGTGGAGTGTGTAACTGAACACACGGTCCATTCATATCTAAAGATATTGGCGGAGAAAAGAGTGAGTAGCAGGTTTGGCCGACAGTCAAAACAAAGAGGAAACGACAGGTAAAATGTTTATCAAATTACTACTGGAATTATCAGCTTTGGAAATAGTCGGCGACTTTTGAAGAGGTGAATGGAGTATCTACGGGAATGTCCTGAGTGCAGTGTTCTGAATTTTTGCAATTCAGTTTTCAGTAATTAGCGGATTTTCGTTCAGTACAAACATAATTTGCCTTATTGAAATATATACTGTAATAAGGCATTTGCTCTTTATTCGAATGGTATATGAAATCATGTGTTTATCGTAACATATATCATAAGTTTGTAGCGCATAGCAGGAACCAAATCCCAAGTAATCAATGCCTCAGTAACAGCTGTTCGCATTATCTCGGGGTTATCCGTTCACATAATCATCATCGGATACTGGCAACTGAATACAGGATTGAACGAAGCTCTGAAACCTAGTAGCGATTGTCATATGCCAAGAAAACTTGAATAGTGTAAGAAGCAATTTGTTGAGGATGACATGGGGTTAATGATAATTGTGTTAACATATCGAAACACACCGAAAAGCAAATCTGATAGCATGAACCTGCTGTTGATGTGTGAAGTGTCAGGTCCAGCCTATTTGTATACGCCTGAGTGCAAGCAAAAATAGGTAGTCAGTCTTTCTCTCCCGCAGTGGCATCGAACCGCTTGTCCTACATCACTCAGACCATAGTCAGCGTAGTGTCATACCGTTACGCCAACGCGTAAGCGTATATCACAATTCAACGTGCATATACGTTTTCATCTTTGATTTCCAGGAAACAGCATTCGTACATAATGTGTCTTTTTTTCTCAATGTTTAAAAACAGTACTTGTATATTCTATAACATGGTTTCAGATATGACACCAATTCTACAACATTCTTCTTCTTTCTTTTATTCTTCTTCTTCTTCTTCTACTTCTTCCTCGTCTTCTTTTTCCTCGAAATGACACCTTAAAATAGCATACATTCTCCGATTTTTCCTACTGAGTTAGTTCATTGCATATGTCATGGAACTGTGGGTAATGCAATAATAAATTACTAAAGTGATTTGACGTCATTTCAGGTCCGAACATATTTAAAGGTTACTTTAACCGACTCGAGGACCCAGATCCGAACACAGTCAAATGTTTCACCAAGGATGGGTGGTTCAACATGGAGGATCTGGGCTTTCAAGATGAAGATGGCAACCTCTACGTCATGGGCAGGAACAAAGACACCATCACGTACGGAAATGTGATTCTATACCCAGGGTGGTTGGAGGCGGAAATCCTTCGACACCCGGACATCGCTGATGCTGTCGTCTTGCCTGTAAGTGTCAGTGTTTCCTGCATGGTTAACTGTCTGATTCTACTTCCTTAACTCGTTGTGTGTTTGTCAGTGTATATGAGTGCCTGAGTCTAGGTGTGTGTGGGTGTGGGTGTGTGTGTGTGTGTGTGTGTGTGAAAACGGTGTAAACTGTCAACAGGTAGGGATATAGTAGTTAATATAATTTTATATTATGTCATATTCTAATATTCTACTACAAATGTCTTAGAAGAATTCTAAATATCCAGTGGACAGATTTCAAAACCAATGCGCAAATAAGACAAGAGACTAAGCAAGATATTGTATCCAATTTTATAAGAAAACGCCGTTGGAACTACATCGGCCATGTACTCAGAATGGACAAGACAAGACTCCCCAACAAAACCCTCTTACGGTCACCAGTAGGGAAATGAAAACGGGGAAGACCAAGAGAGACGCTGCGTAGAACCTTCATCAGAGAACGCTCATTCAACGGCCAAGTGAACATCCAGCACCTACAACAGGTAGCAGCGAACCGCCGGACATGGAGAGCCATGACTTCTGCCTTATGCGCCGACTTACGTTCAAGAGGAAATACTAACTAATATTCTACTACCGACTCCGTAGCTAAAAGCTTGCGAACGCGGTTCGTGAGCCGGGTACCGCTCAGAAAGCAATGGCAAACTACTGAGCGTAATCTTGCCTAGTACATCAACAGCAGCTGAAAAAGGCTGATGTTAACTGCAACTTCCTGTAAGGGATAAGCAACAACAAACTATATATATATATATATATATATATATATATATATATATATATATATATATATATATATATATATATATATGGCTCAAGAGGAAAGACTATATATATGTGTGCGTGTGCGTGTGCGTGTGTGTGTATGCGTGCGTGCGTGCGTGTGTGCGTGCGTGTGTGTGTGTGTGTGTGCGTGCGTGCGCGCGCGTGTGTGTGTGTGTGTGTGTGTGTGTGTTGCTCTTCAAAGATTAAAACAATTGAATAAATGTTTGCGTTGGACAGATTGGCCTAGAAGAATTTGATTTTTACGAGCATGCATCTTTCCCATTGCAACATACGCCTGTGAGACCTGGAAACTTACTAAACAAGCTGAACAGCGCATAAATGCCTTTGAATGTAAATGTTATCGACGGGTTTTAAGAATACCTTAGATACAGGAAAGAACAAATGCATCCATACGACAAAATCTGAATACTTAATAATGGTGGCTACTAAAGATGATGAAACAAAGAAATTTTTTATTTTTTAAATATTTTTGCCGCTTGAAACTTTATAAAAGTTTGGAGACAACATTAATAGAGGGGTATATGCCCAGGAAGAGAGGAAGAAGAAGGCAAACGATAAGATGGGTGCAGGATGTGGCAGATGATCTCCGGATGTGTTAACGTGTGAGATGTTATGAGAGATGATAAGTAATTACTTTCTCCCTCGACACGATGTCACTAAACAGTTTTGTCATGAATTATGCGAATGTTCACAGATACACCTTCCTGGGCGTTGCTCTTTCCATGATGATCTTCATGATGATTAACTATTCAGAAATATACTAGAAATAATTCCACTCTCGAACAAGCACCAATATGACGATACAAATATGGATGTTCTGAACAAGAACAACATAGTCTCATAAATTTTTACACGATAATTGACTCTGAAAATAGCCGAAATGAGAAACATGATCGGCGACAGTCTGTCTACCACCTATAAAGATTCCAAATTATATTTTCTCAATTGTCCAAAATTGTAACTATAAAAATTGTAATCTATAATATGTTCATAGTTACCAAGAGTTCCCCAGGGTTGTCTGTGCAGGAATGTCACCGTGACAAAGGTTGGTGACGGTGGTGAGACATGGATGTCTGCAGTGTTCAATCAATCGATAAATTTGAAGAAAAAAAACAACAACAGTAGCAACTTTTCTGTTCCTGAACTCGGCTCTCCTCAGATACATGTACCAATATTGAAGTAGTTCAACATCTTCGTGGTAACTTCTTAATCCATCCATCCATCATGTGTCATGCCGATAAGTATGGCCGGTCATGTTCTGCCATCTCACTCGATCACCAGAGTCGTGGATCAGCTCTGTATTTATGTCTCGACCGTGCCACATGGCCAAGCCATCCAAGTATTTACTTCTCGGTCTTCCCCTTGGTCTCTTCCCTTCGATCTTACCAGTTGTCACCAAGTTCTCCAATTTATTTCTTCTCATAACGTGTCCAAAAAATTGTGACTGTCTACATCTAATGTCTCTAATCAGTTTATGATCTTCATTTGTTTCTTGAAGGACTTGTTCATTGGTTTTTCTGTCTGTCCATGGTAATCTTTACATTTTCCTCAGAAACCACATTTCCACAGCCATCAGATATTTTTCAGCTTGACTGCTTATTGTCCACGCTTCACATCCATACAAAAGTATAGGTTCTTCTTAATAATGAATTATTAATTGAAAACGGCACAGTCGCAGTTTCACTGTGCAAACAACCCAAACAATGTTGTTATCATGATTGATACAAGGCTATTTTAGGAAAGTAGATGTAGTTACGCCGGCTTAGTGGCTTAGAGGTTAGCGACTTTTCTCCGTAATCTCGTATACT
The DNA here is from genome assembly GCA_963921405.1 of Cepaea hortensis. Classification (NCBI taxonomy): domain Eukaryota; kingdom Metazoa; phylum Mollusca; class Gastropoda; order Stylommatophora; family Helicidae; genus Cepaea; species Cepaea hortensis. The sequence continues at coordinate 44,350,914 of OY992886.1, forward strand.
CCCGTGGGTAACGTGATGACGGTGAGCATCAGCAGTGGTTCGAATCGCATCGGTAACTTACGGGGTATGTGAGCCGGCCGCTCAGAAAGCAATGGCAAACTACTGAGCGTAATCTTGCCAAGAAATCAACATACAGCTGACTGATGCTGGTGTTAACAGCGATGTCCTGTAAAGGATATGAAAAAAAAAAAAAAAAAATCTGTAATTACAATTTTAGACAATTGGGAAAATGGAATTTGGCATCTTGAATTTGATTGTAATGGGAATATAGGATCAGTTAAAAATTGACATGGATCAATGTCTCTGGGTAGGCTGTCATAGATTGGTAAAATTATCCTTTAAACAAAGGCACGACCAGCTTTAAGGAATAATAGAAAAGTAGATCAGCCGTTTAGAAAAATTGCTCTATAGTATAATTTATAGAATTATCATGTCTAACGAAATTTGTAACAAAACTTCATTACGTCATTAGAAAATTCGAATAAAGAAAACTGTTGACGTTTAATCAACACAAGAATCAATGAAGAATCCGCTGGACTATTTTTGGCACTTGGTGGTGGTAATGGTCTCAATATTGTGCATTCCCTGTGGAAACTCCTAGCTTTAGTTTACTACTGTTGCACACATACACACTCGTCCAACTTAACTTTAAGCGGTTATATCAAAATTTATACATTGGAATACTACACACATTGCCAAAATGTAGCTTATTATACATTATCTAGTGTATTATCATCTGTCTTGTTCGACCATCCTCCCCGCAGCTTCGGTAGCCATTTTGTAGTATAATTCGTGTGCTGTTGTCTACTCATGAAAACGTTTCTGATTCCTCTCATTTCTTGAATCTTTTTGCAAGAGATTAATGAAATAAATAAGAATATGATAACACGATGTGGCAAATGTCTTAAAAGAAGTCTCAACATCAAGCTAAACTTATCAAATGAGAAACGATTTGTCTAGATTTAAAGAATGAAACAATCACTTAGGAGGTTCTGGTCTTTACATAAATATATTATCTGCGGCTCCATAAGGAAGTGTCAAAGACTTGAGAGTGAAGATCTGACCTACAACAGGACAGACGAAAAGAAAGTAAAAACGCTCACTAGAATATATACCAAACAAACCTGTGCAAACGAATGTGATATACGCGTGGCTACAATAGTCATGCTCACTGAACGATGTGCTCGGATGGAAATAACTGATGATCTGATGATTACGAAACAATTAATGCCTTCACAAACCTACAGCCGGCCCTGATGACGTCAGTTACTGGAACATACACGACCTCTGCATTGACTATAATAACAATAATAGGAAATGACAGTCCCCAAAAGCTGGTCACAGCTTATTAATTATAATAGTGAAAGACGGCCTGTCTCCCTGGCCTAGGAATTAACGTCTTTCTCCGAAATCCCGTATACTCTCGTGAGTAACGAGATGTGTGTGAGAATCGGTAGCGGTTCTCGCGGGTCGGTAACTTACGGGGTATGTGAGCCGGTCGCTCAGAAAGCAATGGCAAACTACTGAGTGTAATCTTGCCTAGTACATCAACAGCAGCTGAAAATGCTGATGTTGACTGCAACGCCCTGTAAGGGGTTGATTGATTGATTGATTGATTGATTGACTGATTGATTGATTGATTTAGGAATCGACATCACAGCATTCGGGGCAGATTTCTGCAGAGCTTGGTGGAGTATTGATACATGACAAGGCAGATGTGGTTGCGGCCTTGTGGGAGCACGTCCACACCTCGGAGGTGCAAATGGATCACCATAGACTGGCAAGAATGAGGCAGCGAGGAGTGACGAGGGGATCTGGCCGCCGCTCGACGCTCAGAGGAAAGGCGAGACGGACATATAATCAGGTTGCTACTGGAACTAATGGTGTTGGAACTCTTCGCTGGCTGCTGAGGATGGGGACGGAGCGCTTATGGGAATGACCCGAATGCTGTGATGTCGGTTCCTAAATCAATCAATCAATCAATTAATCAATCAATCAATCTATTCAAATTGTCTGACATCAAGATACTAACCCAGACCGCGCTATTAAAAATTGATAAAAGCTGCTGGAAAAAAATGTGAGGACCATGTGTTGAAAGAGGAAGAGGACTATTGGAGAAAGGATGGATTGAATTTTATGCAACCGATAACAGTCATCAACCTACTGGAATCGTCCGACACAGATTAAGATCTGGGCAAATCGCAGACATTAATCCACATGCACACCAACTGGGATATTTTGCTACAAATATTCAGAAGAATTGCAGGCCCTAAACATTACAGCATCGGCATAAACAATACAACTTGTTAATGGCAACAGTTTGTATTCCACAGTGATGAATTTTCAATTCCGTAAGATTCACGACTCTGGTGATCGAGTGAAATGGCGAGTCATGACCGCCCACGCTTTCCGGCATGGCACATGAGTGATTGATTGAAGCCCTCAACGGTGACAAACAACTGACATTGAAAAAAACAAAAGCTCTAGACGCATCGAATACCAACCGAAGAGTAATATTGCAGTGGGACCTGACATATTGTGGCATAACTAGAAACGTGAGAAGAAACACGATGTCAAATGAGGGGACAACACACGAACATACGAATCATTCTATAAACTTCAATGAAAGTAGGACCAACATCGTGACCATTAAGAGCCCACTACAGAGACATTCACAGGTATATTCGCCGTGCAAAACAGGTATTCATGTTCCGTCTCAGCAGAGTAGACAATGCACCCACTCCCGTACGAATCTGGATACGCCTTGTGTTTGTCATCCGAAATGGCGGGGGAATTTGCATTACTGTAAAACAAGTTTGTTGGCGAGAAATCACTAGTTTTTCAGCAAAACATCAAAGAAATATCGCCGCTGTCAATGATTTAAGTTGCTTTTGGACCTATCAAAGACATATTCCTTGGGTAGAGGTTAAATATAAGACGGCAGGAAAAATTTCATAACGATGCAACAGACAGTTTTCAAAATAATTGATCATGAATGAAGGCATTCTTTTCTGGACAGACTATAATACCTAACGCACTGGGAGAGTTAAGTATGGGAGTTAAATTGCATTCAATTTGGTATATGTGGTCTGGCATCTATTTATCGTTTACTAGTTGAGTGACTGTTGTTCTATGTGGTGGAGCTCTTTTGTAGGGCACTGTCAGTCAATACCGTGCGGTAGATTTTTTTAGTATGATGCAATTCTTCGAAATGCCACCCCTTACATGTTTTTTTTTTCCTTTTTCTGTAGACATGCCAACCTCTTATGAAGCCCCTTTACGGTGCCACTTGATGCGGTCGCCGCTCTGTATCATAGGACGGCACGGCGGTGCTACTGTCAGTGTATTTCTTGTCATGTGGCCAACCTTCTCATTTGCCTACCATCTGTGAATATAGTCTAACAATGGTGTTGACATGTTTCTCATTGTTATATTTTCGTTATATTTAGAATCTCTCTCTCTCTCTCTCTCTCTCTCTCTCTCTCTCTCTCTCTCTCTCTCTGTGTGTGTGTGTGTGTGTGTGAGAGAGAGAGAGAGAGAGAGAGAGAGAGAGAGAGAGAGAGAGAGAGAGAGAGAGAGGTAGCTATAATACGATGTTTATTTCAGGTGTCTGACCCAGTAAAATTTCACGAGATTTGCGCATGCGTAACACCGGTAAGCGGATGTGGCTTAACAGAAGAGCAGCTGAAGGCGTACTGTGAAAGTATCTTCATCGCGGACTTGGCAAGCGATCAGACACCCATGCCCAAGTATTTTATGGTACTGTCACATTTCTGAGATTCTTTTGATGTATGATTTAACACAGTGGTTCTCAACCTTTGTTGGTCCGTTCCCCCCTTCACCATATTTTTAGGACGCCATTCCCCCCTCACCATATTTTTAGGACATCATTCCCCCCACCCCGTACCATATTTTTAGAACGTCATTCCCCCCCCCCCCCTTTGTATTTCCTCCCTAAAAATTTCCCCCTGCCCCTACATAGTATACGTAGTAATTGAAGCAAAATTTAATAGCACATACTAAAACAAGTCTAGACATGTACATAAAATGTGATTTGCAGATCTACTTACGTTATAAAATGAATTTCAGAAGGGTGATGCGTACAGAAGCGTAAAGTATGAAAGGAAAAACAAGATCAAGTAATCGTGCTTTTATTTCTTACGGAAACGAAAGGTTAAGTGTGTATGGATACGCGATTGACTTAGCCATAATTTAATACATAATCAAATGGTAACTGGTATTATTAGTATTGGAACTCTTCACTGGGTTTTGAAGATGATGACGGAGCATATATGGGAATAGCCCGAGTGCTGTGGTGTTGCTTCTTGTCTCAGCTCAACTCTACACTTTACTGATTACATTTACTGTATTAATTCAAGTTATATCTTAGTGATTTAAGATATACCTTATTGATTCAAGTTATATCTTAGTGATTTAAGTTATACCTTATTGATTCAAGTTATATCTTAGTGATTTAAGTTATACCTTATTGATTCAATTTATTTCTTAATGATTTAAGTTATACTTTATTGATTCAAGTTATATCTTAGTGATTTAAGTTATACCGTATTGATTCAAGTTATTTCGTAATGATTTAAGTTATACCTTATTGATTCAAGTTATATCTTAGTGATTTAAGTTATACTTTATTGATTCAAGTTATATCTTAGTGATTTAAGTTATACCTTATTGATTCAAGTTATTTTGTAATGATTTAAGTTATACCTTATTGATTCAAGTTATTTCGTAATGATTTAAGTTATACCTTATTGATTCAAGTTATTTCGTAATGATTTAAGTTATACCTTATTGATTCAAGTTATATCTTAGTGATTTAAGTAATACCTTATTGATTCAAGTTATGCGTTATTTGTTTAGGTTATATTGGGAACTTGTGCAGAAAGTGAGATAAAAAGAAACGTCAACTTGCTTAGACCATTTATTGACTCATCAATACTTTATTGATTCGAGTTATAACCGTATTAATTGAAGCTACACATTATTTGTTTTTAACTGGTAAATGTGCTGAGGGAGATCAATTTGAGAAAGGAAGAGATCGTTGTGTTTTAGAAGTGTCTTAAGTTAACTGGGGTACTTTTTCTTTGTGAAATGTTGGGAAACATGATTTCTCACAGTATGTTACCACATAATTGTTCATACAGAAGCAATATTTATTACATCAGCTTTACATCACTGACTTCCTGGACAACTAAATAGCTGGGTTTGTCTATAGGCTTCTATATTCTCTCATCTAACAGGTGTTAAAAAGTTTCCCAGAGACACAAAGTGGCAAGCCGGACAAGCAGCTGTTAAGAAAACTGGCTGAGGAGAGATTTGGGGTCAAGTCAAGACACGGCATGCATGCCAGCAAGTAAGAGGAACCAGGCTATCAAGCTCAGGACACGTGACATCTAGCAGATTTGTAGACATTATAGAGAGATCATCATCAGATGACGACATCAGAGACATTGTACAACCTTACGGAATGACACTATCCAGTGCCGTCCACCGGGCGCTGGAACGCAAATTATTCCTCCCCACGACGCTTGATGGCAGACGTGGAAGATGATGATGATGATGATGATGATAGAGAGATCAAGTTATTGTCAGTTCCTGGGACAATATTAACCAGAATCACATGTTCACCGTATACTCAGACTTTTAGAGATTGATGTATCTGTTGGCATAGTTTCTCTCTCGCTGATTGTCAGTGAATATTTCAACATCTTAAATTGTTAGTAAATGCTAGGGTTAATTGTGACGTCATGTAAAGTATCTGCACTTTAAGCACGTGATTAGTAATCATCCTTGCCAAGTGTCATTTCGCTTTGAATGTGGGCTTAAGTGAATCTCTTGTGCCCTGCTTCTTCATGCGGCATTCACGTAAGCTTTCTTCATTACATCTCTTTAAGTTGTCCACCCATATGTAACGGTATCTTCCTCCAGAATGCTGTCCATCCACTTCTCTTTTTACAACATCTTTTAACAAAATGTTGCATTTTATTATGTGGCCGAAGTGTCATATTTGTTTGACCTGCTCTCATACAGTCAATCCTCTGTTCTGTAATAATACAACTTGACTTGTTTTATTCGCCTGCCATATTCTACTTGTTCATGTATACAACCATATTTCCAAAGCTTCGGTGTCCCACTGCCACCACTTATGCATTACCGTGTTCCTGTACTGTATAATAAAGTTAGTTGCATGTTCTCTACAGGGCGCTACAACAAACTGCAGAATTTATTGCCTGTTTGTGGTTTACCAGTCAAGTTTAGTTCAGCAGTGCCACGGAGCTGAATCCTACTGGCTCGCTATCTCAGCCTCTATGACAAATTCAGCAGGATCATCCATTTGATAGACTTGGTAGAATCATTAATACGATATCAACAATGAACAGCATTTCGTCCTCGACACATCGCAATGTTTATTGTGGATGATTATCATAACATTGACGATGACAAGTTACAGCAGACGTGGGATAACAGGTGATGAATATATTTATATTTGCTGACTAATGTTCAGTACTTTAACAGAAGACAATCGGTCATCCACCGAATACCAGCTACCACAATGTCTGTCCTACTTAAAGTCACTACTTACGCCTGGCTGCCATTGATGCCGGCTGATCGTACTGCTGGGTCATCTCTAAATCAGCACACTACACTAAGCGTCAACAGGCTATACTTAGCCACACAACTGGACGAACACTTCTACTGTTGTTAACGCATCATTGCACTAAGCGTTCTTATCTTCGTTCGTTCGTTCTTATCTTTATTGTCATCGTTTTGCGAGAATAGATGCTCTCGCGATATTCTTTCCGACATACCGCTAATGACAATCACTGAAGCATTCACTTACCTCAGTAACCTAAAAAACACAACCTCATCTGGGTTAGATGGAATCAGCAACCGGAATCTCCGTTATGCTGCGCCAGTGATCTGTATATCACTAACCTATGTATATAATCAGTGTCTCACCAAAGGCCACTTTCCATCAGCTCTCAAAATCGCCAAAGTGTACCCTCTTCTTAAATCTGGTTCAGTAGACAATGGTCTCCCGAACAATTACAGACCCATTTCTTTACTATCATCACTATCTAAGCCACCAGAAAAACACATCCATAAAGTAACATTACAGTATTTAGTTCGCAACAAGCTTATTGTGGACAGCCAATCAGGATTTCGACCAAAATATTCTTGCCATACGGCCCTAACAAACATGATAGAAAATTGGCACCAGAATATAAACAACAACAGTCTATGTGGAACTGTGTTTATTGATTTCAAGAAAGCATTTGATATGATAGATCATCTTATTTTAATTAAAAAACTTGAGACAATGAAAATTGGCCCTAATGTAGTCACTCTAATATCATCTTTTCTATCAAACAGAAAGCAAGTAGTATCACATAATAAATCTCTGTCTCAAACCACTACCTTCAATATTGGAGTACCGCAAGGCTCTATTCTTGGCCCTCTACTATTTGCCATATATATTAACGATCTACCTTTGCATCTTTCGTCGTCATGCGATATATTTGCAGACGACTGTACAGTGTACACAAACGCTGAAAACTGTATTTTACTTGAGTCGTCTTTACAATAAGAATTAAATAATGTAGTTAGGTGGAACCATTCAAACCGTATGCAAATTAACATCACTAAAACAAAATCAATGTTATTAACAACCAGACAAAGACTTCAGACTCTAAGCTCACACACAACACTTCAACTTCACATCGATAACATGCCAGTAGAAAGTGTAATTGAGCACAAAACATTAGGCCTAATCATTGATAGAAACCTAACCTTTAATTCCCACGTTCAAGTGCTCATTGAACAAACAGCGAAAAAAGTATACCAACTCGCCAAAATTAAAAACTTCCTTGATGATGACACAAGGAAACTATTCTATACTTCTCATATACAGACACACTTTGACTACTGCTCTACGATCTGGGACGGTTGTTCTAATTCAAACACCAAGCGACTTTACTCACTCCAGAAACGGGCCATGAGTCTAATTTATAGCAAACATTTAACTGATGATCCTAGCCTGCATAAACGCCTTCAGTTACTACCACTCCGTAAACGCCTGCTTTTCAATAAATCTAAACTAATTCACAAAATCCTGCATCGTAATGCCCCAAATTACCTTTGGCCATTGTTTAAATATAATGCTAGACACAGTAAACGTTTAAATATATTACACATTCCGAAGCCTAGGATTGACTTATACAAAACAAGCTTAACGTACTCTGCAGCTCAGCTGTGTTACAATCTTCCACAAGAAATCAAAGACATCACCAATCCCTTTTCATATAATCGCAAATTATTCGAACACTATCTCAATATGGATTACCTTCCCCCTTAATAATAGAGATAATAATAATAATAACAAAACCCTAGTATAACAGCCAGCCCCCTTTTGGTAGGCCAGTATATTCCACATGGCTAACAACAAGTGTCAGACCATTATCTAATATTACTGTGTCGTGTAGTTTTGATGTTCGCATTTTGCCCATGCCTTTATAATCTCCCAACTGATGTTATTGTGATATATTGCTATATGCCACCCAACCACAACTCGTATTATCTGCACCATTCCCAGAGATAGATTTAGAACCGTTATAAGACCAGGCGATCAAGCCTATATTTTTGTTACATAGTTCGAGGGAATTTCTTTAAGTGTATCAGTGCAAGAACAACACCGCTCGACGAGTTTGCTGATTAGGTACACAACCTATGCCTATAGAGGAATTTAAGGATAAGCACTGCCTGATAATTACTAATTTTAAACAGCACGCGACAATTGAGTAGATATTTACATTACCCTAGCAGAGTTACATTTGTACTAGAAGGAACGATATACTAATAACAAGACTAGCTCAGAGTGCAGACACCACGGAGCCAAGATGCCGAATTTGGAATATGAAAGGTCATAGAGATTGGGGAAGAATAACCGGATATTCTTACGTGGTTTTTAAACATTTAAATGTCTCTAGATAGAGAGGATTCGGGTTCATATAGACGAGAGAGTAGTCAGTCTCAGAGCAGTCAGTCATGGATATTAAAACAGACAAGATGTGCCTCTGTGTTTCAGTGAAGTTTATTTCAAACTAGGTCTGGCTCGCTGTTAACACAGGTAGAGTGAAGGTGTATAATTCTCCAGTATCTATCAGTGTGTCTCTTTGAATAAGACAGAGACAGGAAATGGTATAATAGTGTTTAGGTGTTCTGCAATATGAAGTGACATGTTCATGGGAGAATTGGTGACCTTCTCTCCTGTGACTATTGCCAGCATTTTAGGAAAAGTATACTTATCATTTCTTAAGTGTCTTATATCCTTATTCATGATGTTTTTCTACACTATTATTGTTGTCTAATTTATATATGTGGTTTTAAAGTGCATGAAACATATATCTTTTTATGAATGTGTATTCTGATTTTATGCAACTCTGAACTGAGGAAAGGAAACAGTACCAGACAGCCAGGACAGTGTGACAATGTTACTCATGCCTGAATAAAAAATAGACCAATGTGGTGATTGAAGGTGCTATGGAGTATGAAGCGAGGTGCATGAAAGAGTTGAGGCGTGTCTTGAGGACATGAGGTGGGGTTGTCTGTGTCCTGTGGATATGTGTGGGCGATAGACACATCCGCTACAGAAAAGGGACAACCCACAACAGTGGATGTATAGACCTTTTTCGTGACTAATGAGCTCTTGAATGAATACATGCAACCGACAAGAGCCTGACGAGTTGCCTCTGTGTAGTGATATGTACTCTCTTCTTCTAATTCCCTAGTATTTTGTACGGATGAGAACATTAGTGTGGTACATGCTGTGTCAACAGATGTAGGAGGAGGTTTTGGGCTTACATGTGATGGTCTAAGGCTGAACATATCTGGCCTGAGTTATGTAATCCTCAGTGAAGAAGAGATGCCCAGTACCACTCAAGAAGCCAGATAAGTGGCATTAACAACCCTTGTAACCTTCATTCCCCATTATAACCCGCAGCCAACAGCGAAAAGAGAAGAAAGAAACAAACAGCGAAACAGTAGTTTAGACGGGTCAACTATAAACAGTACCATTCAACGAAATGCAGACACTTAAAAGCTACTCAACCGACGAACAGTTTGTCGCCAATATTATTGACAACAAAAATGAACATTTATTATCAGATATTACCTTAGCCAAAGATTCAAGTAAACTCAAGCTTATTTAAGTGTGCTGTAACGTTGTTTATATTTTCAGATTTTTTTTCTTTTTATCAAGATATATTATATGAGATACTTACGTGTAAATGACTAGTAGAAATAGTGATATTAGTGTGTAATTTTATTTCTGTGCATTGCTATACTCATTGATCCTACCTTAACCCGCTTTTTCTTACATTACAATATTGAAAATGATTTCTAATATGTTATTTTGAGTTCATATTATTCACCTGTTTAGTACGGTGTTTAGCTAAAGTGTGATAGTATGTCTTCATTTTACAACTGACCCCAGAGTGAGTAATGGAAGGGAAAATGCTAGCATCCGATCTAATCAGATTGAGATTTATTTTATTGATATACAGTGAATTCCCTGTACTCTCTTAGCCTTCTACTGGAAAACCTGTCTAAATACCTTAGTACAATCTTACAAAGTGTGGCTGTTCCAATACTAGGGAGTCTTACCAGCCATTTCTAGTTTTCATTTAGTAGTAGGTACTTCCGAATTGGGCATATCTATCCTCCAGTTCTAGTTATAATACCACAATATGGTGGCTGGAGTCCGGGATATTTTTTATGCCAGACAAGTGGGTTGTTCGTCTCGTATATTATAGTTGTTAATTTACATATTAGAAATCACTATCATCATATTCTCTACCACTTGAGAAGTTAATCATTAAGTAGGGGTTAATATTAGAGAACCGCTGTTGTTGGAAGACATATTTCCTGCATTTGTATGCCATATGCACTGTCTAATCAATTATTAGATTAATTAGCTGTTACTCGTATTGCCTGCTCAATGTGAAGTGTTTTTTCAGTCTCTGAAGTATTTATCGTTGATGTTAAATATAACTCACCTGTGTTACCAGGGGAAACAAGTAGATGTGGCGGAGACAGCTAACCTCACAAACCAGTTAATGGAAATTGGGAGACATTATGATCTCCAAGGTTTGGAATTAGCTAAATATGCGTCAGAGGAGTATGAAAGACATGGAAAGCTAAGGATGGAAAAAGAATTAGAAGAAAGCAAGCTGCAGACTGAAATAGAGAACAAAGAGAAAGAGTGACAACATGCCATAGAAATGAATAGATTGGAGAATGAGATGGAGCTCAGGAGAATGGAATTAGGAAACAATCCAATTACTTCTGCACCTAATGCTAACACAATGGAAGACGTAAATGCGGAAGCCTCCTCTATTCAGTCAAGAGCTATGTCGTTTCCTCTGGAACCATTTTCAGAACATGATGACACGACTGAAAGTTATCTTGACAGATGCGAGAAAATATGTGCTATGTATGATAAGAGAGAAGTAGATGGAGCATACAATTTTCGCAGGCTTGAGAGGTATCGCATATGAGGTGTTTTTCAGACTGCGTCCGAAGGAACTAGATAACTGTGAAGTTCTCAAACAGGCATTACTTGCCTTCTTTGAAGTTGATGCAGAAAGTTATAGGAAGAAATTCAGGAGTGTCAGGAAAGAGCCAGGATAATATTATGCACAGTTTATTGATAGATTAAATACACATATATATACACAAGTGGTACACATTAGGAAAATTTGAGGAAACATATGAAGGGTTGAAGGAAACGATCATCATTGATCAGCTGAAAGACAGAATGACAGCTGACATGAAGGCATTCCATACTCAGCATAATGCTGAGCAAATGGATGCTATTATTACCACGGCAGAGAGGTATGAAGTCACATAAGGAATCTGGAGGTGCTCAACAGAATACAGTAGCTACCTTACAGGGCAGCTCACAAAAGCCCAAGGTAATAACGGCAACAGTCATGGTAAGCCAAAAGAGAAGCAAAAGACCACCACCCAAAATATCAAACATCAAGCATAGAGAGAGCGGAAACAGTACTGTCTGAAATATAATAATATAGGACACCATACAACGGATTGTCGGCGTAAACCTCTTCCTCTGGCAGTTACATGTTTGGACAAACTGGAAGCTAAGAAAGTGAACACTGATGACTATCTCATTCCAGGGGAATATACAGACACCAGCATTAAACTTCCAGTAATAAAATCAGTTACACTTAAAGTATTAATTACCACGTGTCTATGCGACACTGATATTCAATTTGATGCAATTGTTGTTACCTCGTTAGCGAGCCCTGATCAAGTCATCGAGGAAACAATTGAACTCCACGGGCCTTTAAAAAGCACAGTACTGATGCCATTACCAGTGGCAAAGGTAAACATTATTTCACGTTATGTGAATGGCAAAATACGAACAGCAGTCCTAGAAGACCTAATCTACCCTGTGATGTTGGGATGTCGCTACATCTTTTTAGGAGATCCTGCAAGCCTCTGATAGTTTCAGCTATGACGAATAGACAACAAGCTAAGAAGGCTCCGGCGTCGGCTACTCCAACAACTCCTCAACCAGAGGAATTGAAGAAAACTCAGGCAGCAGACACTACTTTAGCTGCATGTTTTCATGAACTGCCCAAAGCACATTCACTCCCACATAAAGATAGATTGTATATGAAGAATGGACGTCTCCATAGAAGGTCGGCAAAAGAAGGACATAAGCACGTGCAACTCGTTGTCCCTTCCTCTTACAGAACTCAAGTTCTTGATATGTTACATAGCCTACCATTCAGTGGACATATTGGAAACAAAGCTACTATGCAGAGCATTTCTACAAACTAATACTAGCCTGCAAATTACACTGCATGCCCTCTGTCTGAGCCGTCCCAGAAAGGTGTTTTCCGTCTCATATTTAAAGGTTTGCATCGACTCAAAGCCTTGGTCTTGTTGGATTTAGCGATCAATACTGAAGGGGATAGATGGTCACTCCCATGATCATCCAGGACAGTCCATCCAAAAATGCCGACTAGATGATAAAAGCCAGGCCAATATCCGTGTCTGCATCATCAGGCCTCAATCCCATTCTCGTTGGCCTCCTCCTCCCATCGTTTATGCAGACTACTTCTGAATCAAACATGGCTTCCACAAGGGAATTTCCCTGTCTGTTTTCCTATGTACTGTCACACTCTCTGTATCGTGCATTATTTTCTCCACAAATTATAAGCCTCCTACCTGTGAATATAAAAGCGAGTATAAAAGTTGTAAATGTGAATGAGAAGCATTGCATGAAATGATCACCATCTTTGTGTATGTGTATGTTGGATCATGTATCGTTAGGATTTTATATGTGTAGGCCCTAGAAATTACACATTCTTGTGTATCTATTTCTAGCTCTCAAAGAGAGCGTCAGTTTGCACAATATCGTTTATTCAGACAAGGAGCTGACTGGTGCAGACAAGACTTTTCATACAAAAAGAACACTATCTCAGTCTCAGCCAAACCAAGACGAAGGCCTGTAGTCCTGTTATACAAGCAATATTTCAAGTTACGTATTTTGTCTTAGGAGAATATGGATGATGGCTTAGAAGAATATGGAACAGACCAAGTCACCAGACTGCTGAACGCAATATACGATACTGGAGATATACTTCTTGAATTATGTAATTCTATATGTATTGCAATCCCAAAGAAATCAGGAGCCTTGGAATGCGATCAACATCGAACAATTAGTATAATGAGTCACATCACAAAGATTTTGCTAAGTCAGGAAGAAAATACAACCCGAAATAGGAGAAGAACAATGTGGGTTTGTAGAAGGCAAGGGTACAGTAAATGTAGTGTGTATACTGAGAACAGTAATTGAACGTTCGTAGAAGTAAACAAAGATCTATATCTTTGCTTTATTGACTACACAAAGGCTTTCGATAAAGTGAGACATGTCAACATGATAAAGATGCTTGAAGATCTACAAATTGATGGAAAAGACCTTAGACTTGTAAAATAAACACATATTGGAAACAACAAGCTGCCATCAGAATTGATAACAATGTAGGTCAATATCAGCCTATTAAAGAGGTGTGAGACAGGGATGTGTAATGTCTCCAGATCTTTTTTCCCTGTACAGTGAAAATATTTTCAGAAATATAGAAGATATGGAAGGAATCAACATTGGGGGACGATACATCAATAACATTAGATATGCAGATGATACAGTCTTGATTGCGGACAATGAACAGGACCTGCAACATTTAGTAGATGCGGTTGTTGCACACAGTGAACAACTAGGGTTAGAACTGAATATTAAGAAGACACAGATTATGGTCGTCAATGAAAAGAATGAAATACCACAATGTGATATACGAGTAAATGGGCATAATCTTAAGCAAGTGAATCGATACAGTTATTTCGGCACTCTCAAAACATCTGATGGGAGATGCCTTGAAGTGATTAAAATAAGAATTGCCATTGCGAAGGTAGCCTTTTGCAAGATGAACAACATACTGACCAATAAAAAGATATCAATTGAAACGAGAAAAAGAGTGTTGAAGTGCTACATAGAACCTGTACTTTTGTATGGATGTGAAGCGTGGACAATAATCAGTCAAGCTGAAAATCAGTTGATGACTGTAGAAATTTGATTTCTGCGGAAAATGCAAAGAATACCATGGACAGACAGAAAAGCCAATGAACAAGTCCTTCAAGAAACAAATGAAGATCGTAAACATATTAGAGGCATTAGACGGAGACAGTCAACATTTTTGGGGCATGTTATGAGAAGAAATGAATTGGAGAACTTGGTGACGACAGGCAAGATCGAAGGGAATAGACCAAGGGGAACACCGAGAAGTAAATACCTGGATGGCTTGGCTACGTGGCATGGTCGAGACAGGATCAAAGAGCTGATCCACGACTCTGGTGATCGAGTGAGATGGCAAAACATAACCACCCACGCTTATCGGCATGGCAAATTATGGACGGATTTTGTCTTATTTAGGAGCGGCTGGTCGATTGGCTAAGAACTTCGGGTTCGAATCCTCGGTAAGGTGTGGATTATTTTTTAAAGTCGGGGACATAACAGAATCTCCCAACCTGCGTAGTTTGCGGCGATTACACTAGCCAGACGGCCTTATTACCTCAGGCTCAAGACCTCCCCCCTCCCCCCCCCCCTCCCCAACTGCCCTACACTGCAAGGTGTAGGCAGTAGATGATAGACCGTTTTATATAAAATCATATTATTGTTTACATCACTTCGTAGAACCATAATTTCACATCACTACCTAATAAATATGAATATCACTTATCTTGACATCCCTAATTCACTATCATCATACCACAAGCTATCATATTATCAAGATATTCATTTTGATTTATTGACGTATTTATAAAGACATGGAAAGCAAATAAACACAGTGGTAGTTTATTTGACTCATTGTTTTTTCCCCAGTATTTTCCAAGTATATGCAATTGTACATGTTTACTTACAGTACTAAGCTAGGGGAGGGGGGGGGTCGTCCTATTAACCAGGGACAGGAGATTGTCAGGGTGGAAACCTGCCCTGATTAGTTGTTCTTGAAAATGTTAAGTTGAGCTAAGAACCTACATCACTGCACTCAGGACATTCCCATACGAGTTACGTCCTCTCGTTGAACAGCCAGAGAAGAGCCATACTACTAATCGTTCCCAATCGCCATCTGTTTGAAAGTTCTCCTTGTCTTCCCTCTGTCTTGAGATTCTTGCAAAACCCCGCCGATCCCCCCGCAATATCAGTCTTTCCACATATCTACAGAGTCTTTCTCAGTCTCTTCCCCTGCCTTCACAAGCTGGTCCCACAGGCGCCCGATCACCTCACCCATGTCCATAGGTAATCTACCACTAAGAGGTGCATTCCATGCTAAACTATGAACATATTCATGCCCCCGCACCCTCGCATGGCCAGGCAACAAATCCATACAATTCTCACAATCTGTGAACTCTAAAGCGAGAATAGCCATTCCACACAGAACCTGTCTTTCTCCACCGTGATTAATATTGTTCTTTAATATACGTAAATCTAATCATCTAAACTTCTCCTTCCCATTCCTAGAGGATACCAAGATCGGCTACATTTACTTTTCCTCCAGCCATTTCCTGCTGTACACTTGTGTATCCAGGGACTTTGCGTTTATTCAGCTCAAAAGATATGTTTGTCCTGAGTTTGTTTGCTTGGACTGGGAGCGTCAGGGATGTGAACTCGCACCCACTATAACATCAGAGTGAGCACTAACTTAATTTATGACAAAGTTTAGATTTTTCGCCTGATATAGAATTCAGAACAAACGCATATTTTATGGCGTAACAGGAGATGTGTTTGGAATTAAAGGCGGCCTTCGTGATATTAACCACAGCAGTACTGGAGTGTCGACTGGTCTATACAAGTATCGGTCTCTGGTCATATGCCTAATCTGACTTAAAGTATGTTAAAGGGTCCTTTAGATGCAACCTCCTGTTTGTCAGCCGTTGTTCAAAACTAGACGTCCATTTAACTACATACAGATCGACGAGCATTTAGAAATCTCTGCCAAATGGATCCTGAGAATATTGATTACAGCTGAAGTGGAAATCGATACTGTTCGTGTTATTGCCTTAACTTAAAGCCACTCTATTACTGTAGCTTCTTATATCCAAGACACACGATACGTAAACTCTAATACCACACACTTGTTACAATGGGGAGGGTTCAATACTGTCAAAAAACTGTCATTTGCAGCCAATTGCAGTGAAACCACCTTGCGGTGTATGGCAGAGGGGTCTTTGAGCCTGAGGAATAAAGGCCGCCTGGCTAGTGCGGTCGCCGCGAACTGTGCAGGTTAGGATTTTCTTTTTGCCCCCGACAGAAAAAAATCCAACACCTTAACGGGAGATCGAACCCGGGCCTCCCGAACGAGAGTCCGGCGTTCTACCCACTCGGCCGGTCGCTCCCCAGGGTTCCATACATAGACATATAATGATCATTATGTCTAACGAACGCGGGAAGACAATAAACTGAATTCCCTGTTTCCAGTTGATTGATTGATTGATTGATTGATTGATTGATTGATCTGGGAACCAACATCACAACATTCAGGGCATTCCCATAGGCGCTCCGTCCCCATCTTCAGCAGTCAGCGAAGAGTTCCAACATCAATAGTAGCAGTAGCAATCTGATTATATGTCCGTCTCGCCTTTCCTCTGAGCGTCGAGCATCTGGCAGATCCCCTCGTCACTCCTCGCTGCCTCATTCTTGCCAGACCATGATGATCCATTTGCTCCTCCGAGGTGTACACGTGATCCCACAAGACCGCAACCACGTCTTCCTTATCATACATCAATACTCCACCAAGTTTAGCAGAGCCAGCCAATCTGTCCGCCTGTTCATTCCCCAGCACACCAGCATGCCCCTGAGAAAAGATCCAGACGATGCTTGTCACCCGTCACTTCCGAAGCGAAGCAAGCCACTCTGCACGAAGCTTGCCTATCCTCACCCTACTCAGCATGCTTTCTGAGTCAGTTACAATCACGATGTGTGTGTGTATCGTATTCTCCATCCAGCGGAAAGCTGCACTGACTGCCTCCACCTCCATTCTTAAGCTAGATGTTGTGGTATCATATGCCAGGCTCTCCTGCACCAAACGCCGACCATTAGCTTTAGCTAAGAACCCCCAGGCACTTCTCCTGCCTCTCAACACCGAACCATCTGTGTATACAATCACATCACCCAAGCGAACATTATCCTGAATTAGTTGCTGGATGTCCACTTCCGTGGCCCCTGCTGGCCACTCCCTGCACTCTCGGCTCAATGTGATTATAACTTTGCACAAGTCTGACTGCTCCGCTGGCACTCTGACCCACTCCTCTCCTCGCCTAATGTTCTCCAAGATGCACACCTCTCTGATCGTATCCTCCGCCTGAGCCATCAATGATTTCCCTCTTATCAGTCGCTGACCCTTAACAGCGTCCAGCGCCTCATGCAACGGGTGATCTGTGTCAGCAAGTACTCTGAAGTATGCCTTTGCCTGCATCACCTTGAGCCTACCAGCAACAGTAGGCAAACCAAGGATGTAACGCATACACACTACTGGGGTGCCTCTGGTGTATCCCAGAATGACCCACATAGCTTCGTACTGTATGCGCTCTAATTTCACCAATTGACACTTTGAGACAGTGAGCAGTTCTAGTCCATAATCAATCACTGAGAGTATCAAGTGCTGGGCGGGTAGGCTTTCTGATCATGATTTTCAAATTGATCATTTACTATTGGGAGAACCACAGATAGATAGGCCTTGAAAAACCAAATCTAACGGTACCTCAATGAGTTGTGTATCTCGATTCTAAGCTGAGTTATGTAAATTTGAGTGTCGTGACCTTTGGACTAAAATTTTCACAAAAGAGTGCTCACTGAAGGATTTTTTTGCGTCCTGGTCAAAATCTGGCCCAGATTATCAAAATGTTGGTGTTTTTTGAGACTATCTGTTTTGTTTATAAACGAACATCTTAGCAACCATACATCACTGCGATCGGGGTTGCAAGGCCTAACTGGTCATGTTATTTATTTTTTGATATGATGTCTGGTGACCTAATTAGGAAGTAAAAATGACCGCTATTTATTTTGCTAATTAATTACTATTTCACAAATTAGCCTACGTTTTCTTAATTTTAGCTTTCAAAATTACAAGATGAATTTGGTAATATGCGGAATGATGCTACAGACCTTATGGTCTCTTTGCTGTGTCAGTATGATGTGTGGTGACCTAATTAGCAATTAAAATGAGCAATTAGGCCTGGCAACCCCGGTCGCAGTGATGTATGGTTGCTAAGATGTTCGTTTAAAAACAAAATTGATACAATCAAATAATACTCTCGCTTTGACTCGGCCTCACCAAAATCAACTCATTGAGCACTGATTATTATTGATTATCACGGGTATATTATTGGGACAAATGGTTGTTATGAGGTTCGTCTAAAACGAAATTAGTAAATTTGCACACAAGTGTCAACAGATGAATATGTACTCGTATAGTTTGCCGTTAATAATCTTTATTAATATATAACAGATTTATACTTTTATTATTACAATATATATGCAACTTGACATCAGTTGATTCTGAAAAGAGCCTGAAAAGAAAGAAGAAAAACAAGATTAATAAAATGCTGTAAAATAACATGAAGAAGTTATAAATTATTAATTATTTCAGATTTGCATCTAACTAGTCAGGAACTACGGACAGAAGGTGACACTGTCATTGCAAAGAAAGGTTCCGGTGCTTTTGCTTCGATCACAAGTAGCCTGACTATGGAAGTAAACAAGAACAGTATGCAGAAAGCCAAAGAAGATTAATAAACTGAACACCTATGCATTGAATTGTTCGATGTGCAATGAGGATGATTTGTCGACTAACTAACTGTGAACTTTAACTCTGAGAAGAAATGAAAAAGAAATTAAAGATACTGTATATTTAGGCACTCTTCCGAATTCCGGTCCCAAATAGTTCCGCAGTGAATAGGTCAGGGGTTAAGGGTTAGGGTTAGTTGTTAACTAAACACTGACCCTAACCCTTACCCCTGACCTATTCACTGCGGATCTATTTGGGACCGCAATTCGGAAGAGTGCCTATATTTATTTTTAAAAAGTTGTACATAATAAATAGTTATTAAAACTATAAAGGTAAATTCAACTCACCGTAGAAAAATGTCCTTAATTAGAGAAATACTACCTCTGTTGGCGACTGACCTGTCTTGGCATTCAATATCTCTTCTGTCTTCCAGAACCTGAAAAGAGAAAATAAAAAGATTACTAAATCTGAAAAAATAAAAAAAATGCTGTAAAATAACATGAAGAATTTATACATTATTAATTAAAAGTATATTTATTTTAAAAATGTTTTACATTATAATAAATTGATCTTAAAATTATAAAGATAGATAACATGAAGAAGTTATAAATTATTAATTATTAAATTTAAATCTGACGAGAAAAGAAACGGTCTCTGTGGCTAAGGGCTTGCGAACGCGGTTTGTGAGCCTGTATACCCGGGTTCGAAACACAGTGGTGCTGGTTTTTTCGAAAAAGGTATAGGGGCCGGTCGTTCAGAAAGCAATGGCAAACTACTGAACGTAATGCTGGTGTTGACTGCAACGTCCTGTAAGGGGTACGCAACAAATTTTTTAATTTTAATATGTATTAAAAAACCTTTGTTTTACAGTATAATAAATAGATATTAAAACTATAAAGGTATAAATTCAACTCACCGTAGAAAAATGTCCTTAATTAGAGAAATACTACCTCTGTTGGCGACTGACCTGTCTTGGCATTCAATATCTCTTCTGTCTTCCAGAACCTGAAAAGAGAAAATAAAAAGATTACTAAATCTGAAAAAAAAATGCTGTCAAATAACATGAAGAATTTATACATTATTAATTGTGAACTTTAAATCTGAGGAGAAAAGAAAAAGAAAACCATACAGACACATAAAAACTATTAAGAAAACAAACATGATCAGTGTCTCTGGTGGTGGTAGTGGTGTAGATGTGGGTTCAGGGTGTTTTGGGGGCGATGTATGTTCAGGCTGTGAAGAAGCAGGGGCAACAGGGAGACTCTTGAATGTGATACGAAGTGGTTGAAGGAAGAGACTAATAAGTGACTGCCATTCTGCTGCTAAATTTAATTTTTTACGTAATATAATTTGTTTTAATTCATACAAATGAGTTGAAAGACTTCTCTCATGTAACTCCTTGCTGGGATTATTCGCCTGCACAATGGCTCTCACTTCATTAAGCACATCTGTTACAGTACGACCATCCGCAAACAACCGCCGAGCAGCGTAGCCTTTCTCAATGGGATATTCAGGTTCAAACACCGACAGATGAGATCTTAGATGATCAAGATTCCTCTTCCTTGCCATGATTGATTAATCTAAGAGAAATAGAGAATAAAAGCACAAATGTAATAATACAACAAATGGTTGCAGATTTAGAAAATTTAATTCTAATGACTACTGATAAATCAAGCAACAACATAAATTATCTGAAGAAATTTCTGATATGCTGGCTGGGATGCCGCCATTGTGAATTTTCCCTGATCATAAAAGTGTAACCAGGCGGTCTCATAAAATATTTTTTTTTCTACACCCTAGAATAATGAATCTTGTTAAAACTTCAATATAATGTGTAAAAATGGACAAAGAATTCATAAATGCAAGAAAAAGTACAATGAAGATAATTCAAATAATAACAGAGACAAATAGATCTGCCAGGAAGTCAATTAAATTCATCCATGGACCTGTGAAGGGGTTTGAAAACTGAATTGACTTCCATAAATTTTAAGGCATTTGGCATGATTAAAGCAATAAAATAATTTATTTATAAAATTTAAACGTACATTGATATTCTGTTTAATTTAGGATTCTAAATCTCTTTGTTTTATTAATAAAAACAGAAATCCATCCAATATGTCACAACTCGGCCATTGGGATCACTGAATAATCTCCCTGTCATGAAAAGTACCCACTGGGTGGGCCACCCCATCACACAAAACATTTTTATTTTACACCACTAGCATAACGCAACTTGTTGAAATTCTACATTTAAATGTAAAAATGGGCACAGAATTCAAAAATGTGGTATAAAATACAATGAATTCGATAATAGACAAGGCAAACTATAAACTTTCTTACCTTGAGCAGTAGAGTTCAACCTGTTCTCGAGAATGAAAACCATTCAAGTGCTCTTTGCCACGCTAGGTGAGATTGACCTTTGAACCATCGTTAAAGTTGTCATTCGCAATTTTCATAAAAATAGTTTCGCATTTATCCAATAGGAAACACGAGAAGGTAATTTTCATATACTGCACTCACGGGCCACAGGAAGTCGTCTGTGAACCCAATGACCTTGAACTTTCTGAAAACAGTGCATTGAGTCCCTTTTGAGATCTTGTCACAACCGACTCCACATGGTCCTTGAAGGACAAGCTCCTGTCAAATGTGATTCCCAGATACTTCTGTTGACGCTTCTACCATCTATCGTAAGGCTTGGAAAATCAGTTCTCATCCTGTTGTCCAGAGAGCATCACAAAACAGCTGCCTTTTCCGGGTGGATGACAGCACTCATTTCAGTGCAACTGTCAATCACTGTGTCTACTGTCGCCTGTAGCTCCTAGGCTGTTTTCTCCCTATCTCTCCCCTGCCTTTATGCAAGAATATCGTCTGCAAATGTTAGTATCCTTCCAACCCCTGGTTCTTCTAGGTATGCAATCTTGCTCGTATACACGTTAAAGAGCACCGGTGAGATTGCAGATCCCCGTGGCAGTCCCGGGGTTAAAATATCTGGCTCTGAGGTCCATGCACCCAGACAAAGAGCAACCCGATGAGAATACAGGACAGCTGATATCCAGCTCACCAACCAGGGATTGACCCTCTTCTCCATCAGTGCGGTCATCAAAATATCATAGCGAACTCTGTTGTTCGCATCCTCGAGGTCAAGCGCCGCCGCCATCGTTTCCTGTCTACTCTGGAACCCCTCATAAACGTCAAAGGCAAAGGTGGCTGCATTTGACCATGTATCTTTTCTTGGCTTGTAGCTCCCCAGGACTCTTGGAAGAAGCTTCCCCCTTTCCAAAAACTCTTGCAGCTTGACAGCGACTATCTTCTCTAAAACCTTCCCAAATGTATTTTGAAGGGTGATGATCCTAAAGCCGCTAAGCTTTGAATGATCCTTGAGTGGTTTTGGGAGAGGGAGGAGATAGCTATGTTACCAATTCTGCGGTACTGATGCTGTCCTAATGCTCTGGTTAAAGCAGTCGGTCATATGAAAGACATTAACTGTGAGAGACATTACATGGGAGAGACATTACATGTAAGAGACATTAACCGTGAGAGACATTTACTGTGAGAGACATTATGTGGCAGAGACATCTCAACTGTGAGAGGCATTAAATTTTAGAGAAAATTAAATGTGAGAGACATCGCAATTGTGAGAGACATTAACTGTGAGAGACATTGTGTGCGAAAGACATCTCAACTGTGAGAGGCCTTAAATGTGAGAGGCATTAACTGTGAGAGACATTAAATATGAGAGACATCGCAATTGTGAGAGATATTAACTGTGAGAGACATCTAAACTATGAGAGACATTAAATGTGAGAGTCATTAAATGTGAGAGACATCTAAACTGTGAGAGACATTAAATGTGAGAGACATCTAAACTGTGAGAGACTTGATCTGATTTTCTACTATACGTCACTTTAATGTCGTAAAGTAACACCTCTTGTCTGCCATGTGCAATTATAATGGCGAAATGTTGAGAGTCGTTATTTGTTTCATTTCGCTTATCTTCCATAATTTTAATGCCCAGTAAATGACGTTTTACACCGGAAAAAGGTCTCTCATTCGAAAACGCGAGGTAGCAAGCATCTCGAATTTGAGGAGAATGTTAGGTTAAATTGTGGTTACTTTTCTGATTCTAGAAATGACAACGCCCTCTGGTTTTCGGCCTCGCATATTTACGAGGGCTAGTTAATAATAAGTCACACAGTTCTGTGGGGTGGCAGGTAAATGTAGTTGGTGTTTTCTACAGGTGTCATTAGGTGACAGCAACATCGAACTTTAAATTCCAGTTCGTCAGGTGGCGCTAGGTGTCTCATGCGCATGCGCAGTGCATAAACAAAATGGCGAGTTTACTTACGTAGTGTACAAACAAAGAGCAACGTGCTGTTGTGCGTGTTCTGTGGGCAAAAGGACTGCCTGCAAAGGACATTCATAAGGAAATGCTTCCTGTTTATGCTGACAAACGTTTGTCCCGTAAAGTGGTGCAAAGCTGGGTAGAAAATTTTCTCAGGGACGGTCTAAAATTGTTGATGAAATCCGATCTGGTCGTCCTGTTGAGATTGCAACAGAAGCATCCGTGCAGTGGGTGGAGGAGATGATTAGAGGTGACAGGCGAGTAACGATAGACACTGTAGCATCTGCAATAGGGTGCTCAAATGGTTCAGCATACAGCATAATGCATGATCGATTGAAATTTCCAGAACTGCTGATTAGAGGAGTGTTGCGTCTTCATGACCACATACGGCTCCGTTAACTCAGGAGAAAATTAACCATCTAAGGTGAGAAGTTCTGGAACAACCACCTTACACCCCCGACTTAACCCCTAGCGATTCCCACCTTTTCGGTCCACTGAAAATCACCTTGGCGGAAACATTTCGCGAATGACGCCAAGTTGAATGTGAAGTACAAACGTGGTTTAGAAAACAGAGCACGCAGTTCTATGCAGCAGGTTTGGGAGGACTGATAAAACGATTGGTTAAGTGCATCAATGTTTGTGGAAATTATTTTGAGAAATAAAGGGACAATGTGTGTATAAAAATAAACTTGTTTCAATTTGTTATCAGTGTCAGAATCCCCATCGCCATCGCCAGGAGGCGACGACCAAGTACGACAGTGAACTTTACTAACAGCTACTACGCAGTGGATGGCCAGTGGTCAGCGTGATGCACGAAGCGGACGAGGACTGAAAGCAGGGCCAACGAGGAACCATCGCTGGTAGCTCAGACGGCCTAGGACTTCGAGACTGGACGGACATGAAAGAGAGTGTTGCACGTATTTATGTATTAGTCTATGCTTGAGGGAAGAAAGCCTGGATACTTTGTAGAGTTGATTTAGAGACTGAGTGAGTGCTTTATTCCATGCATTTATGAACTTGTATATTGTATGTATGTATCTGTAAATGGCATTGTCGCTGATTGTGAGCGCTGCATTATATGAATGCCGTTGAGAAGTGTGATTAAAGTGTTACAATTATGTCGCCGTGTGTTTGAGTACAATCATTCTCTGTGTATGATTGTTTCACTCCTGTTAGATAGCACGAGCCATTGTTAGTGTAAAACAAGACCCTGACAATCATATTTAGTTATTTTTCTACAGCCATTTGTGACGTACTTATTGACTTCCCCTCGTACATTAGATACGTATTTTAAACAACTTTAGATTATAGTTATGTTGGTACATGGCAAGGACTTTGTGAAAGTTTCAAAACTGATAGCACCTGCTAAATGTGGTTGTTCAGTTAAAATAATTTTTAGCAGATGGTCATAATTGAAAACAGGCTTGCTGTAATAGACCACACTTGTGCCCCTACGTTTGCTTTGCCTATTACAAAGTATTTAAGGAGTATTTAAATAATTAAATTTAAAAAATAATAATAATAATTACAAATAAATAGAACACAGTGTATATATTGTTTCTCATTACAATCTGCCTAGTGTGTTCCTAACATTTTTCATTTTTTTTTTAAATGGGGTGCTTCACAAATATGATGTTTTATTTGTGTTTTATTTGTGTTATGGAGCATTTCTTGTGGTATTGGTGAAGAAAAGTCGTGAGTTTATCATTATTCAGTAAATTTAACAGGATTATCTTCAAAGTATAATAAAATAACGCCTTGGTAAGTGGAAACTTTTAAATAATTTTCACCCCTTTTATTTAAATTGTTGTTACATAATATATTATTATTTTTATAATGTTTCTAACATCTCACATAATTATTAACACGGTCATGTTCCTTGTGCAATCTTCTTTAATTTGATATATAATACAATATATCTGCTAACATTTTAACAATTTTTAAATTATTATTGTGACATATCCCTACTTCCCATGTTCTGCCATCAATTTCTGTATGGTCTGGACCCACGTTTTGTTTGGCAGAGAATCATTTAACTGTGAGAGACATCTCAACTGTGAGAGACACCTCAACTGTGAGAGACATCTCAACTGTGAGAGACATCTCAACTGTGAGAGACACTTTAACTGTGAGAGACATCTCAACTGTGAGAGACATCTCAACTGTGAGAGACATCTCAACAGTGAGAGACATCTCAACTGTAAGAGACATCTCAAATGTGATAGACACTTTAACTGTGAGAGACATCTCAACTGTGAGAGACATCTCAACTGTGAGAGACATCTCAAATGTGATAGACACTTTAACTGTGAGAGACATCTCAACTGTGAGAGACATCTCAACTGTGATAGACACTTTAACTGTGAGAGACATCTCAACTGTGAGAGACATCTCAACCGTGAGAGACATCTCAACTGTGAGAGACACCTCAACTGTGAGACAGATCTCAACTGTGAGAGACATCTCAAATGTGATAGACACTTTAACTGTGAGAGGCATCTCAACTGTGTGTGATACCTCAATTGAATTACTGCAGAAACGATTTAGCCGTATCTGGGATACCGAATATATGCCATCACTCTGGAGAGAAGGATATTTTGTGAAGTTATAAAAGGTAATGGGCTTGAAGGACGACTGTGATAATTGTAGGATTAATATTACTGACACCATTGGGAAAATATTAAGTGGTATCAATATAAAGAGATACAGAGATGCCATTGACAAACAATTAATGGTTTAATAGGCAGGCCTCCAACCAAAACCCAGCTTTGTTTCGAAGGGATTACGGACGCAGGTCGTAATCCGCATACCACGTTAGAAACACAGCTGCTGGCGATTTGGCAACAGACCGCCTTTAGTTGGTTTCCATAAAAATGTGTTTGAGTACTGGTCGTTCAGAAAGGGATGGCGAACTACCGAACGTAAACCTGCCAAGACATCACAACAGCCAAAAAATGCGGGGGTTGATTGCAACGTCCTGTAAATGATATGCAACTAACTTTAACTTCCAATCAAATACATCCTGCACTGACCAGACAATGAGTTCGTCTCATTATACTGGATATCTCGACAATTAAAATGCCTGTTACAGTATAACTATTCGAAATTTAGAAGATATGAGCAGAATCCCCATCTGGGGGTGGGAGTGATGGGGGAATAACACTAATAACATTAGAATTGCGGATGACATTGACAATGAATATGATCTGCAACATTTAGTAGATGTGGTAATTGTACACAGTGAACAGGTTATAATTAATGTGTAAGAAATTTATGGTCGCCACTAGGGAGAAAGAACTATCATAAAGTAATATACTTATAGCCGGCTTCCTGGCCTAGAGGTTAGCGACTTTTCTCCGTAATCTCGTATAATCTCGTAAGTAACGTGACGATGGTGAGAATCAGCAGTGGTTCGAATCGCGTCGTTAACTTACGGGGTATGTGAGCCGGCCGCTCAGAAAGCCTGTATTTATTGCAATCCCAAAGAAATCAGGACCCTTGGAATGTGATCAACATAGAACAATTAGTATAATGAGTCACATCACAAAGATTTTGCTAAGAATTATCATGTAAAGAGTGAGGAAGCAAATACAACCTGACATAGGGGAAGAACAATATGGATTTGTAGAAGGAAAGGGTACAGTAAATGCTGTGTATATGCTGCGAACAGTTATTGAACGTGCTATAGAAATAAACAAGGATATACACCTTTGCTTTATTGACTACACAAAGGCTTTTGATAGAGTTAGACATGTCAACATGGTAGATATGCTTGCAGATCTACAAATTGATGGGAAAGACATTAGACTTATAAAAAACATATACTGGAAACAACAAGCTGCCATAAGGATTGATAATGAAGTGGGACAATATCAACCTATTAAGAGAGTTGTTAGGCAGGGATGTGTAATGTCTCCAGATCTTTTTACCCTATACAGTGAAAATATTTTCAGAAATGAAGAAGATATAAATGGAATCAGCATTGGAGTGCGAAACATCAGTAACATTAGATATGCAGATGATACAGTATTGATTGCAGATAATGCACAAGATCTACAACAATTAGTAAACGCGGTTGTTGTACACAGTGAACAGCTGGGGTTGGAATTAAATCGTAAAAAGACACAGGTTATGGTCGTCACTAGGAAGAACGAAGTACCACAATGTAATATACAAGTAAATGGGAATAGTCTTCAACAAGTGAATCGGTACAATTATCTCCTCACAGTCATAACATCTGATGGGAGATGCCTTGAAGAGATTAGAACAATAATCGCCATGGCGAAAGTAGCCTTTAGCTAGATGAAAAACATTCTGACCAATAAAAAGATGTTAATTGAAACGAGAAAAAGAGTGTTAAAGGGATACATAGAGCCTGTTCTTTTGTAGGATGTGAAACTTGGACAATGTGGAGTCAAGCTGTAAAACATCTGATGGCTGCAGAAATGTGGTTTCTGAGGAAAATGCAAAGAATGCCATGGACAGACAGAAATATCAATGACCAAGTACTACAGGAGACAAATGAAAATCGCAAATTGATTAGTGAAATAAAGACGTAGACAGTCAAAGTTTTTTGGACATGTTATGAGAAGAAATGGATTGGAGAACTTAATGACAACTGGCAAGATCGAAGGGAACAGACCAAGAGGAAGACCGAGAGGAAAATACCTGGATGGCTTGGCCATATGACATGGACGAGACAGGAACACTGAGCTGATCCACGACGCTGGTGATCGAGTGTAATGGCGAGTCATGACCGCTCACGCTTTCCGGCATGGCACATGATTGATTGATTGAAATTTAGACTGTATACTTTTCTTTATTTTCTTGTTTGTATTCTTTTAAGTTATTGTTGCATTCGTATTGTAAATTCAACGTTATTAACTGTAACTCTCAATAATGGTGTTGATTACTCCTTGGTATGTTTTGTTTGCCAGTTGGTCAGTATTTGTTACATTTGGGAAAACAGCGCCCGTAGTCACACAAATTACTAGAGTTCACAAGTAAGACTTTGCTAGGTAAGGTGGCTGTTCTTTATCATATACCTTTCATGGATGTTCTGTAATGTCTTATGAAAACAGTACACTTTTGGAAATCAGTATACTTCAGAAAATCAGTCCATTTCAGTTACTCAGTATATTTAGAAGAGACATTCTGTTTCTTGATCCTCTGTCTATCACGTGTGTTCACCCACGTAGGTAATTCTCACCTTCGTTTTGTCATGTGAAGAGTTTATTACTTTTTTTTTTTTTAAATTTCCTGTCTGGAGTTTGATCTTTAACATTAACATCATGGGTACCGCACAATGGAAAGTAACCGTCAATTGAGATGTTAGGTTTTGTAAATGTCGTTCTGTGGGTGGCTTGCTATCTGAATTCAATGCGAAAAATGGGGGGGGGGGGGGGGGGGGTTGGTGGGATGTAGTAAAATGGGCCCTTGCTTACGACAGCTGCACGCATTCATTCACTATAATTATATTGTGTGTGCCTGCCTGGTTTCCATCATATGTTATGTTTGTAATGTGATGTTTCTGGTAGCGCCTTCTTATTTTATACAAGTAAATAACTCTATTATTGGCTGTGAGACATATTGGATACACGGTGCTAGCCCCGTATAAACCACCCGGCACTCGATACGTGAAGCGGACAATACCACGCCGACCGCCTTTACTTCCCAGGACTGTGTAGACCTGGGACCCAGGTTTATTTTATAAATCCGTCTCCATGAGAATTCCAACAATATCTCATCATCATCATCATTAACATATGCCCTGCCAGTTGACACAACCTTGCATGTCTCTCTAAAGATGTCATAGTGCGTTGCTTGAGATGGACCAGAACTTGAACCTTGTCTTTCTGAGGTGGTGATTACTGCCTCGTGTCCATTGATTGGACTTGCTACAATAATTTATTGGATGATTTCTCGAGAGCTTAAAGAACAAACAGTGACAATTATTCGCTTCAAAATATTCAGTATTATTTCAGACGTGACAGAAAATCATGCTTCACATTTAAAATATCATCAAACATGATTACGCAGGCGGCAGCTGATCATGTCTCTGTCAGCACTCAGCACAGAGTTCTGTATATTCACTGCATGTTAAGATGTCCAAACGCACAAGTCTTGCTATCCTCCAAACAGGCTCCAAAATCCACTCTTAGATGGCGGATCTATGAGCTTGGCTTCGACATTAAAGCAAGCAATTTCTCTCTGCGTGTTCGAGTCTGACAAGCGTATATTTGCCCAATACTCGCCCTGGTCACAAGATGAAAACAATTCAACATTTATTTTGTGACAAGGGACGCATAATATGAAACATAATACTAATAACATCTGTATGTGTTTGTCTCATAACACTTTTGTTCTGGAAACATCATTTAATAATTACAATTGAAGCCTGATATTAATAATTTAGGCATTCACAATTTTATGGCTAATAGAAAATACTCTTCGTCTCTTTCTTCTTATTCTTCCTCTTCTTCTTCTTCCTCCTCATTTTCCTTTTCTTCATCTTCTTCCTCTTCTCCCTCTTTACCTCTTCTTCCTCTTCTTCCTTTCATTATCTTCTTCCTCTTCATCCTCTTTCTGCCCCTTTCCTCCCCCTCCTCCTCCTCCTCCTCTTCCTCCTCCTTCTTCTTCTTCATCTTCTTCTTCTTCTTCTTCTTCTTCTTCTTCTCTTCCCCTCCTCCTCCTTCCTGTGTCTTGTGCGAGTCAATTGCTTGTTGCTTGTTCTATCCTGTGAAGCTTGTAATACTCGTCGTCTTTCTGGTGGCCTTGGCCAACGGCTTCCCACTTGTATTTATCATCAATATTATCATTATATTATTCAATACCTTGCCGGCTGGCGTGGGCAATCATGCTTCTCCACAATTGCAATCTCCGACGATGTGGATCTATTGGTATGTTGACTCACTTCCCTGTCATGACACAAGACCGTCTTCCTTTATCTCTCGCTCTCTCCATAAATCTTTCCGGTTGTCACAACATGTTCCTGTTTTTGTGTTCTTATATTGTGGCCAAAAGGTTATGATTGATTCTTTCTGATGTGTGTGATAATTTGTCTTTGCGACTTAACTTCCGTCAAAATGTCCAGATTGTGTATGTTGGATGTCCAATTAATTGTCAGCATTCTTCTATAATACCATATCTGCAAGGCTTCCAGGAAAGTGTTGGCATGTGTACTGATTGTCCAGGATTGGCCACCGTCTGTTAACATTGCTTCTATGTAATGTCACATGCAAGAACTCTTTTTCTAACTTTCAAGGACAAGGACGTATTGCACACAATGTTCTTCATTTGACAGAATGCAGTGTTTGATTTACCTATTCTGTTCTTTATAATGCATCTCCCATCTGATGTTATTCGTGCCTCCAGATATCTGAATTTCTGCACTTTCCCCAAAATATAGTCATTTGCTTTAACTGCACATTTATGCCCAATCTGTTTTTTTTTTTTTTTTTTTTTTTTTTTTTTTTTGATATTGCTATGAATTATGTCTATCTGTTATTCAATATAAGGCCAAATTTGTTAAAATTTTCCACAACCACTGCATCTCTCATTTTCTGAATTTCCTTCTGACTTGCTGCTATCAAGACTGTGTCATCAGTATAACATAAGTCATTTATATTATGTCCACCAAACAGGATCCCTGATATATTTCCTCTAAACCTCGCTACATGTTCACTGTACAATGAGAATAAATCGGGAAACATTATGCAAACGTGTCCGAAGCCTTTCTTTATACACTAAGATGTTCCGGCCAAGTGTTGATTCTTATGGCTGCTGTTTACTGCACATATATATTCTTCCTTATTTGCAGGTCTTTGTCATCAAAGTTCACTTGCTTTAGTAATTGTATTGTTTCGTCATGTTTTACATTGACAAATGCTTTTTGTTTAGACTATAAAACATAAGTACAGATCTGTTTACCCCCATATCTCTTTCTAATAGTGTCCTGCAAACATATATATATATATATATATATATATATATATATATATATATATATATATATATATATATATATATAGAAGACCTGGACTTTGCCGAGGACATAGTGCTTTTAAGATCAACACACCCAGATGCCCAAGAGAAAAAAAAAAACCATCTCCAAAATGTTTCAGGACAAATTGGTCTCCAAATTAACACTGCAAAAACAAAAACTATTGATCTTCCTAACAGTTCAGACGACACCAAATTAAACAACCATGTTCTTGAAAAAGTCAACAGCTTCACATACCTAGGAAGCAAAATGACATCTACAGTGGACTCAACGCCAGAAATATTATCTAGAATCGCACTGGCATCGGGTGCCTTCAATAAACTGTCAAACATCTGGAAGTCAAAGACACTCAGCAAACATACGAAACTTAAAATCTTCAACTCTTGTGTGATTCCAGTGCTAACGTATGGATGTGAGAGTTGGAAATCAACGGTAGCTTTAGATAAAAAATTAGACAATTTTGAGAACAAATGTCTTAGAAGAATTCTAAACCTTCACTGGACAGATTTCATAACCAATACGCAAATAAGACAAGAGACTAAGCAGGACATTATATCCAATTTTATAAGAAAACGCCGTTGGAACTACATCGGCCATGTACTCAGAATGGACAAGACAAGACTCCCCAGCCTAGCCCTGTTATAGTCACCAGTAGGGAAAAGAAAACGGGGAAGACCAAGAGAGACCCTGCGTAGAACCATCATCAGAGAAGGCTCATTCAACGGCCAAGTGAACATCCAGGATCTACAACAGGTAGCGGCGAACCGCCAGACATGGAGAGCCATGACTTCTGCCCTGTGCGCCGCCTTAGGCTCAAGAGGTAGGACTAACTAATATATCATCAAGCGCTGTGCCGACTGGCGTAGGCGTTGTTCACTCTCCACAGATCTTGGTCTTTGGTTTTCTGGATCAACTCTGCCGTTGATATTCCTCCAAGCCACCATCGTAATCCATCCAGCATCATTTCTCGTGGTTTCCCCTGCCTCTCTTCCCCTGGATCTTCCCAGTTGTCACGATGTTTATATATATATATATATATATATATATATATATATATATATATATATGTGTGTGTGCGTGTGTGCGTGTGTGCGTGCGTGCGTGTGTGCGTGCGTGCGTGCGTGCGTGCGCGTGTGCGTGTGCGCGTGCGCGTGCGCGTGCGCGCGTGTGTGCGTGCGCGCGCGCGCGCGTGTGTGTGTGTGTGTGTGTGTGTGTGTGTGTGTGTGTGTGTGTGTGTGTGTGTGTGTGTGTGTGTGTGTGTGTGTGTGTGTGTGTGTGTGTGTGTGTGTGTGTGTGTGTGTGTGTGTGTGTGTGTGTGTGTGTGTGTGTGTGTGTGTGTGTGTGTGTGTGTGTGTGTGTGTGTGTGTGTGTGTGTGTGTGTGTGTGTGTGTGTGTGTGTGTGTGTGTGTGTGTGTGTGTGTGTGTGTGTGTGTGTGTGTGTGTGTGTGTGTGTGTGTGTGTGTGTGTGTGTGTGTGTGTGTGTGTGTGTGTGTGTGTGTGTGTGTGTGTGTGTGTGTGTGTGTGTGTGTGTGTGTGTGTGTGTGTGTGTGTGTGTGTGTGTGTGTGTGTGTGTGTGTGTGTGTGTGTGTGTGTGTGTGGGGCAAATCACAAATACTGAAGTATTGAAAAAATCAGGTTATGTGACGGTGTGTTCCATGTTCAGTCTTCGTGGACTTAGATGGAAATGACTTAGGAGGATGGATGATGGTAGAATACCAAAGGACATCATTTTTGGTGAATTACAGATGGGTAGGAGATCTCAGGGTCGGCCTCTACTACGATACAAAGATGTGTGTAAGCGGGGCATGATTGATACATTTATAGATAATGCACACTGGGAGCAAATCGCCGCTGAACGTGTTGCATGGAGGGCAACTATCAGAAATGGAATAAAGACAAAGGAGAAAATTATTGCAGATAAAGCACATATAGAGCGTGAGAGACGTAAGATGGTGCATGATGGTGGAAATGACCATGTTTTTACAAGCATCCACTGTGGATGAACATGTACCGCGCGAATTGGCCTTATCAGTCACATTCGCCACCGCTATGGGTTATAGTTATTAAGCCTTTTTTTTAAAAAACACAATGACCAAACTATCGTCTGTTAAGACGGAAAGGTGTCAATGATATATATAGCATTGTTTGTGCCCTTTTCCTCTACAAGTCCACTTTGTTCCTCACTAATTTCTGATTTAATCTTGTTTCTTATTCTTTTCATAATTATTCTCAGTAAAACTTTGTCACATGACTCATAGGACTTACGTTGCTCTTCGCATTCTAAAGCGCCTGGTTTCTTTGGCTGAGCTATAAAGATGGATTTTAATAGATCACTAGGAATGTACCCACTAGTGTAGATGCCATTTAGGAATTGTGTCAATATTTCGACTCCAAGATCATTTGAGCCTCAATTTCCTCCAATGTATTGTTGTCTGGACAGGGTACCTGTCCTTCCTCCATGCGATGTAGTGCATCTTCTACTTCCGCTGCAAGTATTGCTGGACCCTCGCCATTATTTGGAATATTTACATCCGGTCTCCTATTATACCGGCTCTGTGGCACAAATATTACGAATACAATTTGTAATCCCGCATACCGCGTTCGAAACACAGCTGCGGGCGATGTGGAAGCAGACGGCCTTGTGTTGGTTTCTATACAATAGTGTGAGTATCGTTCGTTCAGAAATCAATGGCAAACTACTAAACATAACTTGTCTATGAGTCACACACAGCCAAAAACTGCTGGAGTTGACTGCTACGTTCTGTAAAGGATATGCAACTAACTCCTATCAGCGCACAGTTTTTCCAGATGTTCTGTCCATCTAATGACTATATCATCTCGTCCCATCAATATTGCACCATTCCTCACGATGTCCACATCCAGTGGTATTTCGTTTTCTCCTACATGTTATTGCGCGAGATGTGAGTCTTGTCCATGGTTTGACTCATGCACTGTTGTTTCAGCCAGACTTCTTTAACCCCTTTGCATTTGCTTACTATTTCTGTATGTACTATATTATAATCTTATTTAGTTTGCTTTTTATTTCTTTTTTCATTCATGATCTGCAAAATATCATCTGGCATCCGTTTATTGTTTTGCAATTCTATGTTTAGGTGGAATGATTTCTTTTGATGTCTGTTGGATTGATTCCCGCAACATGTTCCATTGTTCATCAATAGCCTGGTTTTAAGTCGTCTTTCCTATACCTGGCACATGGTCATTATGTCCATTTGTCCCTATTCTAGGTTTTGCCCCTACTAAACTGCTTCTGAATCTCTATTTAATCAGTATGTAGTCAATTTGATTTGAGAATATTATCTCCAGGGCTTTTCCACATATATAATCCTTGAGGATGGCGTTTGAACCAGATTTTAACAGCTACCATTTCATAGTATTCTGTCCTTGCTATTAATCTGTCACCTCTCTCATTCCTGCCACCTTGGCCATAGCCAACAGTCACATCATTCATTTTTTCGTTGCCTACTTTGGCAATGAAATTTCCGAGTATGAAAGTCATTAAAAGATTGGTACACTAGTCAACGGCCATTTCTATTTCGTTATAAAATATATCTGTATTTACTGTCTGCTGTTGCCTCATATGCTTGTATTATGTTAATATTCAGAGGTTTGCCATGGATTACACTAACAATATTCTGTCTGAGATTGTCCAAAATTCTTTAACCTTTCTAGCACTCATTTGATCCGAAGTTATGTCAACCTCCCTTGTTGCAGTCCTTACCTCCATTGTAAATAATTATAAACTTATCTAAATACCCTACTCTACCCTACCTGACCATCGCACTTCATAAATACCTAATATATTTATTTTCAAATTTTCCATTTCCTTTCTGATGTTTTCTAAATTTCCACTCCAGCTAAGTATTCAGACATTCCATGTACGAACATTTAAAGGCTTATCAACATTTAATTTGCATACTTGTGCTTGATGAAAATCGGGTAAGACCTGTAGCAAATGATGCTCCATGCCGGACAAAGAGACAATATTGGAATCCCCATTAACGTAGTTATCTTTATTAAATGTGTGTAAAGGCATGATTGGCTTGTTGAAATATAGCTGTGCCTTCCACTGGTTTGTGGGTGGTTGATTCCTCTAGCTTGTGTCTGTAAGGCTGCAGGAGGGGGAGGGAGGAAGAGGTTATATAAGGTGCCTCTAACTCGTTTCCTCTCAGTGACCACCGCCTGTACTGGTTCTATAATTGCTTATAAATCTCCTGGCCGTCTCAGAAGTTGAGTCCCTCTCTCTCTCTCTCTCTCTCTCTCTCTCTCTCTCTCTCTCTCTCTCTCTCTCTCTCTCTCTCTCTCTCTCTCTCTCTCTCTCTCTCTCTCTGAGATCGACATTAAAGATTATGTCATACCAATTTAGCCCTACTATTCTGCGCAGACATCAATTATTGCATGTTTGTAGTTCATTCGTAATTCTTTTAGTCGTTCTTGAGGTTTCTGATCCTCATAGTAGCATCGATTTAACAGTGCAGCTAAATATTTTAAGTTCATGCTAAGCTGAATTTCTTTTGGCTTTCACATATTTACTAATCCAATAAAAATTGCCCTTGTTAATATCTCTATTGGTTTTCGCATCCTTGGCAGCACTGATGTCTAAACAGATGTTGGAATCTGCCTCTTGCGGGGGGCTTCACTAATGGATATTTGCTTGGTTTAATCTCATCATCTTTGTCTGTCCACTATGAACTCCTAGTCCTAATTGTTGTGACATCCGGTTACGTGTGTTTAGTTTGTCTTGTATCTGATTACGTGAGTGTTACAAAATTAATTACTGTTGTCTTCATAATTCTATCGTCAGTACGAACAATTATGGTAGTATACGCCACTTCTGTCCCCTCCTGTTTTTGTTCCAAATGCATCTATCACTTTTCTCTCATTAATAACTCCATATTTCATATCTTAATATGATGCCCTTTTGAATTTAATGTTTATTTTTGGTGTGGATCCTATATTGCCGCAATGACCTCCAAATACATGTCCTATTAATACTGGCAAAGGTCTTTTCATAATCCAGAAGTCCAATATAAAGTGGCGAATTCAGTTCAACAAATTGTTCTAGTATTATTCATAATGGATTGTCTGATCGGTTTAGAATAAGCGTGGTCTGAGGCATGTCTGTTCCTGCATTAGTTGTTTGTCAGTGTCATTTCTTTATGGCCCCGTGATAATCCTGCTTGGTATTTTCCCAGGAATCGGTGATAACATTATTCCTATATAATTTTCACACTCCCTCAGGACACCCCTCTTGGGAAACTCCACCAGATATCCTTCTATCCAATCTATTGGAATTTGAATAACGAAGACACAAACAATAGATTGCGCGATTTTTTGCCTGGCATATTTCGCTGCATCTCGTCAGGTACATACTGCAGAACTCACACAACTTACGTGAATTAATTAGATAAATCCTTCAAACTGAAATATACACATGTTCGCACAGCAATGTCGATTGTCTACCACGGTAATTTTAAACTGACTAACATGTCTTTCTGCTTGCACAAGGACGGCTTACGAAGGTTGATTATTATAGCTTCAGCAAACTTTAACAATCGGCTACTTTGTGTGTTGAACAACACCCGGAAGGCACTGTCTCTTTCAACCACGTGACCGCTCTCGAGCACATGTCTTCCGACCGATGAAGGCGGACTGTTCCGGTGTGTCGACCTGCCTAGGCTACCATCTTCTTCATCCAGCTAACCTTCCGAGGAGATGACGTAATGCAACGTCTGCGGGACCGGCTCACCACAGCAGTCGAGCGAACAATCTGTGCTGCAGCTCTAGTCATCAGGTACAAAACCGTACCGATCCCCGTCCCAGCAGTAAAAGAACCTGTAGCTTTGTACGCCAAATCAAATTGTATTTACCCATTTACATGCAGATGCGAGGCCATCTACATAGGCAGAACTGAGCGACAGTTACATTGCAGGGTTTCGGAACATATTCCGAATTGGTTGGACAAGATACTACACACAGAAGATGGTAGCCTAGGCAGGCCGACACACCGGAACAGTCTGCCTTCATCGGTCGGGAGACATGTGCTCGAGAGCGGTCATGTGGTTGAAAGAGACAGTGCCTTCCGGGTGTTGTTCAACACACAAAGTAGTCGATTGTTAAAGTTTGCTGAAGCTATAATAATCAACCTTCGTAAGCCGTCCTTGTGCAAGCAGAAAGACATGTTAGTCAGTTTAAAATTACCGTGGTAGACAATCGACATTACTGTGCGAACATGTGTATATTTCAGTTTGAAGGATTTATCTAATTAATTCACGTAAGTTGTGTGATTTCTGCAGTATGTACCTGACGAGATGCAGCGAAATATGCCGGGCCATAAATCGTGCAATATATTGTTTGTGTCTTCGTTATTCAAATTCATCACGGGAAAACAATGTTTGGAATTTCTGAAACGTCTCCTCCTATTGGAATTTGCCCAGACTCCCAGATTTATAGCTACATCTGGTATACCTAGTGAACTAGCAGCTGACCCATCCTTTACTAATTTGATGGTTTCTCACAATGTATATTTATCTCATCTTTTGCTGGCTGGATGATCTTTTTTTTTAAATATGCCTTACAAGACATTCCAGTCAACATCAGCATTTTTCAGCTGCTGTTGCTGTACTAGGCAAGATTACGCTCAGTAGTTTGTCATTGCTTTCTGAGCGACCGGCTCACATACCTCGTAAGTTACCAACGCGTCGAGAATCACTACCGATTCTCGCGCTGGTTACGTTACTCACGAGAATAAACGGAGTTACGGAGAAAGACAATGATCATTTGGGACTGGTCTTTTCAAAATATTCAACCTATCTGTTCATCTGACTTTTAATGTTGGTGAAAACCTAACAATCACAATTTTTGGTTGATTATATTGTCCTACTATTTTCCTTATGGAGCCGTAAAAGTTCTCTCTGCGGCTGTATATTCTGACTCCCTTGATAGAATGGAAGCAAAGTAACGGAACTGTTTACACGCCTTAATGTGTATTGACCATATGGTGCTGGACACACAATTTTATAGAACATTCGGCACTCGATGGGTGATGTGGTCAGTATCACACCGGCCACATTTACTTCCCAAAACATTTCCTGGCCCAATTTTAGACATGGGCCCACTGGTGAATTTTAAAAATTCGAATTCGTCCTCAATAGGGATCGAACCCATAACCACCTGGTCGGTAGGCGAGCGTCTAGCCGTGGCTACTCTCCCTTGCGTGGAGCATCTGAATATTGTCTTTTATCAGCTCCCATACACTTAATAAACTTCTTTGTTAGCTTATGTGTATTTTTCCTGGGCTCTGATGTTAGCAGTTCTGACTTTGCTATTAATTAAATAAGTTTTTATTTTATTTTCTGTATTTTCTGACGAGTATTCGGTGTCATCCATGCTTCCTGTTTTCGTTCGTTCCCTTTTCCCCAACTCTTCTATTCATGAGTCGCTCCAATTATTTTAACCTTCAACTAGCAGTCTTCTCTGCTCACCTCATCTACTCATTGTT
The DNA here is from genome assembly GCA_963921405.1 of Cepaea hortensis. NCBI lineage: Eukaryota > Metazoa > Mollusca > Gastropoda > Stylommatophora > Helicidae > Cepaea > Cepaea hortensis. The sequence continues at coordinate 44,390,165 of OY992886.1, forward strand.
GAAAGACTTGGTATTTATTTGAGACTGTGACAAGGCGCTGCTTCTTTGTTTCCTGATTCCAGAGATATCCTACATCATACTCCATGCACAGAGACGTTATGCAACATTCTTTTGTCATGTAATGAGAAGAGGAAAGTTGGAGTTAATCGTAACAACGGGACAGTTTAAGGTGATGACAAGCGGGTGAAAACCAAGAGAGACGATGCTGGGCAGTTTGGGCAATGATCAGGTAGTCTGCCCTTAACACAACCCTTCTTAATAGGCACTTACGACATGCATGTTAGGTTACAGAGTTACTATTCTTTCATTTCTATACAGGCTCCGGTAATACATCGGCGCTTGTAATGTTAGGTCGTGTCAAAAATCTCTTTGTTTGATATTTTCGGTCGTCCATTTACTTTGGAATATGGCCTTTCCAAAATTTAAATCAGGCGCACGAAGGCAGAAGTTCTTGGTCCGGACAAAACACTAAAGGCTCCCTGTCGAGGGCTGTGGCTGAACGCCTCTAAACCACAAACCCTCGGACCTGAGAGCCGGGCCGATAGCCACCTCTCGAAAAATAAAGGCGTGATACTGAGCAAGCTACATGCTCAGGTCTGATAGAAGTTCGAAGGCTCTCAGCTGGGGGATATGAGAGATTCCCGGATGAGAGGCCAGGCCGTTTCTCGTTCACCGCTGCACGAAGGTAAAGTGCTGATCCGGCAGCACAAGTAGCCTACCTCGTGAGCGAGTACAAAAAGTCAAAAAGTGCCCCAGTCGAAGAAAGTGGCTGCGAAAACTGTATCTAACTCATAGAGAGTGTAGACAAAAGTGGAAGAACGTCTCAATGACGCAAAATGGAACGCACGGCGAGCGAACCTATTGCGTGGTCCGAAGTCAAAAGCGTGGGTGTCGCTTGCAGTCTGACCGTCCCTGGTGTGTGCTTGAGCGATCAGTGGCAAACGAGTTGCCCAACACATGGAAGTGAGGAACTAAAGCAGCCATGAGCAGGACGTGGCAACTCCTCGCTTGAGCCCAGTCACAGAGCAATATGTGCCAGCTCTGCAATTATGGAAGCCTCCTTGGATAGCGAGGGAATGCTCATGGTCTGCCCCTGCCTTCCCTTGAGGGCCGACCACGATGTCGTTCATCGTTCTATCTTGACCAGCTGAGATGTTAGCGACATCACAACAGTCCAACGTGCCTCGAAACCAGAGGATGGCTAACCTCATTAAAAAATGCCCGCTGGAAGTCGGAAGTGTCGTCCTACGGGTGGCAAACTAAAAATTGACACTACGCAATTACGTCCGAGTGAAATGTCTCGTCCGAATGTCTCTCGTGCTAGGAACAGCTCTGACTACCTAGTTTCCGAATGCCGCTCTTGTTCGGAACAGCTCTGACTGGGTAGTTTTCCGAATGTCTGTTGAGCCTGGAAAAGCTCTGATGGGCGCAACGACAAGCACATGTCCGAAAACTCGCTGAGTGGATGCCGTCTACAAACCTGTCTGGTTTGTTCGGGAATGACCCGGGGAAACGAAATGACCAATATATTGAAGAAGGATTTAAAGCAGCCATGAGCAGGACGTGACGATCTCCCTCGGTGAGCCCAGATCCAGGGCGTTATATGTCGGCCCTGCAACTATGGAAGCAACCTTGGATGGCGGAAAATGCTATGGACTGTCCCTGCCTTCCTTTGAGGGATGACCGTTGTCTTCGACCGTTCCACCTTGGCCAGCATGGTTGCAGATGGCGCCACAAAAGTGAGAGTCTCCCAGGAATGCTACCTGGTCAAAAATGCACGCTAAAGTCGATGTGTTGGCCTACGGGTTTCGGCCCAAGGGCGCATAACAGACACACCGCAATCACATCTGAAAAAACACTCCGGATGAACGAAAAGAAGAAGAAGAAAGGTGTGTATGTTTCTTTGCACGCACCTTGACGATAATAAAATGTGTCATGGCTGTCACTAACAGTTTCTAATAGGAGCAAAGTCTAGCGTGTAGTAGCTAGTTTATAATGACTTATGTATGACTTGCAATACTGACAAACGTGATGTTGCATAGTTAATTAGCACTAGCATGCAATACTCCGTGCTTTACTGCAGTGAATCTTTACATAGTGAAAATATTGCTCGGGTACTAGGTAGTAATTAGGCGCTGCCAATAGCAATATAACAAATACATAGAACATCTATCTACATTATATTAACAACAACGGAATTTTGATAGTTCAACATTTTAAGAACACACTCACAAGTGAAATAATGGTAGTTACCGCTAGAAAGCCTTCATCGGCACACAAAACAAAATATGATTACATTTTACAAAATACAAAAACGACACTTAGGTTACACCATGGAGCGGCCTAAATCCTAGGGCACAATATAATAATGATAGCATGTAAACATCGGGTGTTAATCTAGGATAAACGAGGAAATTACTACATTAATATTTGAGGACGTTTATGAGCAAAGCTAGAACTACAATAAATTGACATGTTTAACGAATTTCCAGTCAAACACGGTGGCAAGTATGTCGTGTCTATAAATATGAATGACACTGTGGTTCTCCACTGGTGTAGAGCAGTCTATATAGTACGACTCATCGTGTTCGTCATAGTATGTATCTGGGTATTTTACAGGGGTGTGGCGGTGCCTTGGTTTCCCCTTGAATTTCTTGTTTTCTTTTTCTTCCTTGCGCCTTATGAATTCCTTGCGCCTGAGTTCCAATTTTCTGTCTATTTCTGTGATATCCGCCCAGGTAAATGCTCGGGTTGACGAGGTGTCCTCAATGCCGTCGTCGTGGTACACATCTCGGTTTTCTTCGGATGTCTGGCAGATATTGGTCTCCCCTTGAGTTTCTTGGGCGTCGTGGTCAGGCTGCTGGCTTTTGCTTGCGGTTCCGGTTCGGTCTTTTGTTGGGTTTCATCTTGCGGCTTCTCTGTTGCCTTTTCCGTAGCTTTGGGTTTCTGTTGGGTTATCTCCCTTTCATTTCTTAGTATTTCTCTCTCTCTGGTTTGATTGCGTGTAGGATCTCTTTATTCTTCTCTGTCGTCTGTGGCATATGTTCCACCTCTTGTTTGATGTTTTGTTGGATCTCCTTTATTTCCGCCAGAAGTTTTTCGTTGTCGCTGCTCGGTGTCGGCGTCAGCAGTGCTTTGACTTGTTTCTTCAACTCGTCTATTTGTTTTCACAGTTGATCTCGTTCAGCTTGTGATATACCCGTGGATGTCTCGCCCCTCCGCATTGCTTCCTTGAATGGTGTCCTTGCGGTAATTTCGATATTTAAGGCGTCTCTGTGTCTTTGCAGGTACGGATAGCCCAAGTATCTTGCTCCATGTTTGTCCAGGCAGTTGGCGCACTTTCTCTTGTTGTTGAGTGCTCGGAAGTCCGTGTCCTGTTTGGCCAGCGGACTGGCTGGTACAGACTAAATACAGCAGATTTATAAGGAAAACGTCATGATTGGTTCAGACGAAAGATGTTTGTCACGTCAAGGCGTGTATGCTTCAGATTTCATTAATTCCTGACAAAGAGTGGATACAAATACGAACCAACTCCTGGTGGTGATTTCGAGTCATGATCACACCGACAGCGTTTGTGGCAATTAAGAGGTACAACACCTGGTCAGCGAACATCCCACAAGATATGACATGATTATCTACATAGATGACTTGGACAGTGCACGGGCTTTCAATGCACATTGTGGATGAAGAACGTTCAGGGAGGAGTGTGGTGAATTTGCTGTGACTAAAACAACATAACTATGGAGATCATGACCGTGACTTTAACGATGCTCTGGCTACATACATAAAGAGGAATTCGTGTTTGCATACTCAGCAATTCAATGAGCATGCTCAGCAAGGATCGGACGTGTTGTGTCTGTACACAGTGATATAGCCTGTACAGAGCTCAAAGCTGCAATGTGTCATTTTCATATTTGTGCCGGGCCATACGGTAGTCAAGGGTAGCGAAAGAGTTGATTGTTTGGAGAGAAGAGCTATTGCTACTAGGCGGTACAGCAATGGACTGGACTGATTTCCCGACCTCTGTTTGAGACATTGGCAGGACCGAGATGTCAGGGGCTCGCCTGGATTACATTCCCCTAGCCCCAATACTAAATTGGGAGGGAAACGAGATGTTGCTAGAGATAATGTCGTTGGGGGCAAAGTCTAGCGTGTACATATTAATTAACATTGGAAAGGAATTGTCCAGTCCCCGCGTACTGTCGGATACACCGAGCATCTTTTGAATCCCGTCCACGTGCAATGAGCATGATCTAGCGACTAACCAACTGATTGACTGACTGACTGATTCAAATACTGCGTGAATGACTAACTAGTGAGTTAACTAAACGACACTCAAATCATGCCCTTACCGTGTTTAGACTGAATAGCCAAGCATGACATACTTTGACGTTTCTCTTACTCTTCATATGAAACAAAGCGGTTACAAACTTACGGCGAGCATGGGTATATTGAAACCCAAGATATTGCTGTCGATGTGGAACGAATGGCGGGGCAAGGTGTAGGCCCCAGCAGCGACAGGGCATGAGCACGTAATGTTCATTTCTGTCAGAATACTAGGACAGCCAATCCGAAGAGTCCCGAGGAAACTGCAGACATCCGTGTAGGTGCTGTATCAAGATAGGGGAGGAAAACGGTTGTTAAAATGTATTATTGTGGTATACATATGAAGGCAAGAGTTATTTGAATGCTGTATGATCTCTACAAACATGATCTATTGCATACAAGCATACATGTCCTGGAGCTCAGCTGTGGGGCGCCGAGTGTCCATCAGGATAAACTGATTACTTTCGAGTATGTCTGCTTTTCTGTCTCCGATGCTACATAAGGAACTACTAAATTACCCTAGTAATTTATCGTGTTTCTGAATGGGATAATTTTTACATATTCTTTCGGCGAGTAAGTAAAAGTCACATCTTGCCGATCTCCGTGGTGACAATTCGTAATGCCGCGTACCCCGTTCGAAATACAGCGGTGACCGATTTGGCAGCAGACCATGTCCCCATGTCGCGCTGGTTTTAACGTGCTGGTATGGGATCCGGTCGTTCAGAAAGCAATGGCAAACTACTGAACGTTAAACTCGCCAAGACATCAATAACGGCAGTAACATGATGGTGTTGACTCTAACGTCCTGTAAAGGATATGCAACTTTAATTTTTAAAAATGTAAAGGTAAAGACATGCACCTTGCCAGCAACTGTTGGGGAGCGAACACGGACCACTGTCGTGGTAAGCAAGCACAGTATCCACCATGTCGGCTTGGCTCATCACGTAAAACATAATCATTATGATCACCATCTAGTGGCTCGTCTGGTGTACAATGTTGTCCCCATGACAGTCTGACCAAGTGTCTCTCTATCATAAGTCAATCTTCCGGCCTCTGTTTCTGTCATGAGTCAGTTGTCTATCATAAATCAGTCTTCTGGCCTCTGTTTCTATCATGAGTCAGTTGTCTATCATAAGTCAATCTTCCGGCCTCTGTTTCTATCATGAGTCAGTTGTCTATCATAAATCAATCGCCCGGCCTCTGTTTCTGTCATGAGTCAGTTGTCTATCATAAGTCAATCGTCCGGCCTTTGTTTCTGTCATGAGTCAGTTGTCTATCATAAGTCAATCTTCCGGCCTCTGTTTCTGTCATGAGTCAGTTGTCTATCATAAATCAATCGTCCGGCCTCTGTTTCTGTCATGAGTCAGTTCTCTATCATAAATCAATCTTCCGGCCTCTGTTTCTATCATGAGTCAGTTGTCTATCATAAATCAATCTACCGGCCTCTGTTTCTATCATGAGTCAGTTCTCTATCATAAATCAATATTCCGGCCTCTGTTTCTATCATGAGTCAGTTGTCTATCATAAATCAATCTTCCGGCCTCTGTTTCTATCATGAGTCAGTTGTCTATCATAAATCAATCGTCCGGCCTCTGTTTCTGTCATGAGTCAGTTCTCTATCATAAATCAATCTTCCGGCCTCTGTTTCTATCATGAGTCAGTTGTCTATCATAAATCAATCGTCCGGCCTCTGTTTCTGTCATGAGTCAGTTCTCTATCATAAATCAATCTTCCGGCCTCTGTTTCTATCATGAGTCAGGTGTCTATCATAAATCAATCTTCCGGCCTCTGTTTCTATCATGAGTCAGTTCTCTATCATAAATCAATCTTCCGGCCTCTGTTTCTATTATGAGTCAGTTGTCTATCATAAATCAATCTTCCGGCCTCTGTTTCTGTCATGAGTCAGTTCTCTATCATAAATCAATCTTCCGGCCTCTGTTTCTATCATGAGTCAGTTGTCTATCATAAATCAATCTTCCGGCCTCTGTTTCTGTCATGAGTCAGTTGCGACACATGGCAGAACTGATAAGAGCCCTCGTTCTTAAACATTCAGTGTCATGATGCCGAGGTAGCAAGTCCAACTCCTACATCGGTCAATTAGACTGAAATGTTGACTCTATGTCCTTTACTTGGAGACGCAAATTACAAGTACCTCAGAAGTCGGAGTGAGTTAGAATGATGGCGAGGACCACTTATAATAGTAAACACTAATCCACAGCAAAAAGCAGTACAGTGCACTAGGAGTATTACTGCGTGTTTGGTCTACATTTGAGTTCAAAGCGAGCCCAGTTATGTTGTAGTCTTCATTTTCTACGCGTTCCTCGATGCACGTCTCTCCATAATTATTTCTCCAGACACCAGTGTCTTTATGCATGTCCAAAATGTTCAATTTTGCTCAATATTTGCCTTATTAACCAATCTCGTTCAATATTGAGTTTGGTCTCTGTGACGAAGGGTCAAGCCGTTTGACTCGGGCTCCGAAGGTTGTGGGTTCGATTCCGGGCTGCGTCCTTCGGTCCACGAGTGAAATTTTTCTGAGACTCTTGTGGGTCGTCGGTGGAGCTACGGAGTTCGTGTTTTGTGAGAGACCGAGCCATATGGGATAAAAACCCGGTGCAATGAAGGCGACCCTGTCGACTTTTAAGCGACTTTAAGCGTTTAAGAGATCAGTTTATTCCCTGTTTAGTCAAATGAATGTGTGATACTCTTCTGTAACTCTTAAATTCAAAAGTTCGTTTAGGCTTTTCAAATGATTTGTTAAATAGCCGAGTTTCACAGACAGGTTTAATATTGCCACATGCAAGGGGCTTCTCATAAGTTTTTAGTCTGACCATGAAGGAGTAGGCGGAGACAATTGGAATTTGGCAAATGTATAGCTCATTCTCCATAATTATTACAGATGCCAAGAATACAGATGCCAAGAATATCATGTACTGCAGATCGATAATCAGAGAAACGGCGTAAATGAGTGCTCCACAGGAGCAGCCTCGCCTGGTAGGAGTAGTCATGTGCACCAGCTGACTCCAGACCGTCATCAGGCGACTGTGTGCAAAAGAATATCAACATTGAAAGCAGGAACTTGGATTGTATGAACTATGAGTGGGGATGGAAAATTTGATAACATTAAGAATTAAATGAGAAGATTAAATATTAACCTGTTAGGTGTATGTGAGACCAGATGGACAGGAATGGGCATTATGACATCTAAGGAATATAAAAATCTATTCTGGTGGAGAGAAACAACAGCGAGGAGTAGCAATTATAATGGATCCAGAGAGAGAAAAATCGATCAAAGGATATTTGATTGTATCAGACAGAATGTTACTGGTGAAGTTGAGTGGAAGACCTTTTGATGTCAACGTCATAAACGTTTGAACACCAACAGCAGACAGTAGTGATGACAACATTGATGAATTTTATAGTGATTTAGAGAAAGCCTTCAAGAAATGCAAGAATTCTGAAGTAACTATCATAATGGGTGACTTGAATGCCAAAGTTGGAAATCAAAAGGACGGATGCATAGTAGGCAAGTATGGACTAGGGGAACAGAATGAAAGAAGTTGCAGACTCGTACAGTGGCATAAGAGCAAGATTTGATTATTGGAAACACCTGGTTTCAACAGCACCCAAGAAGATCATGGACATGGAGGAGTCCTGATCATAAGATCAGAAATCAAATTGATTACATCCTAATCAACAGAAGATTTCGAAATGCCTTAAAAGTCGCAAACACTATACCAAGCGCAGTCTGCTACAGCGACCATAGATTAATCTTAAGCAATCTATATATATATATAAAAGACAATGTATGTAGGGATGTATTTGATGCGTTCGATAACGTTCCATCCGATTGAGATGAAATTTTCTACATGTTTTCTTTTCATTCCCGTGCAGCGAACTGTCATAGTTTGTTAGTGTACAATCAGCTATTTACTTACTAAAATTTAATATTTTAATTTACATTATCATTTATATATAGCGAGGGGATTTAACTTAAGAAAAGTTATTTCAAGGGGCATAACTTTTAATAGCATTGCTATATATTTTATATATAGATTATTGCATTGTATTCAAAGGTTTATAAACTCTTTGTCTACAGTTATTTACAGGCATATGCGTTATAATAAATAATGATATAATCTTTAAGGCATTTTCAAAGTTTTCATAAAAATAATGCATCTATTTAAATAGTGAAAATTTTCTAACTCATCTTTTTATGTTTAAAGAAGTTGTCTACAGTCATGTAGGTGATTAAAAACAGGTTTGATTCAAAATAATGGATGGTGTGTGGAAGGAGATTCTAAAGTTAATTTTTTTTTGTTAAATGAATTTAATGAGACGCTCTCCGCCAGGAGCTGGGCGAAGCCGCGCCGGGTCAGATAGATAGACAGACAGACAGACAGATAGTCGGGAACGGGAGCTTATATGACTACTTATATGAATTAAATGAGATGCTCCCCACCAGAGGTTGGGCGAAGCCAGGCCGGGTCAGACAGACAGACAGACAAGCAGATAGTCGGGAACGGAAGCTTATATGACTACTTATACGAATTAAATGAGATGCTCTCCACCAGGGCCTGGGCGAAGTCGGGCCGGGTTGGACAGACAGATAGATAGACAGACAGATAGACAGACAGACAGACAGACAGATAGTGGGGAACGGGAGCTTATATGACTACATATATGAATTAAATGAGATGCTCCTCACCAGGGACTGGGTGAAGCCGGGCCGGGTCATACAGACAGATAGACAGACAGACAGACAGAGCGCAAGCATCAGCAAACAGGAACTCTCTGACGGTGTCGCTGTTAATTTTGGTTTTAGCTTCCAGCCTTCTGAGATTGAATATCTTTCCATCCATACGGTAGTTGATGTCTATTCCAATGTCGTCGTTCTCGAAGGCATTCATCAGCATGACTGAAAACATGAGGCTGAACAGTGTTGGTGCCAGGACACATCCTTGCTTCACTCCATTGGTGACAGGAAAGGGTTCAGACAGTTCGCCATTTTCCTGTACTCTTGCCTGCATGCCATCATGAAATAGCCGCACTATTTGGACAAACTTTCGTGGACAGCCATATTTTGCCATAATCTTCCACAGTCCTTCTCTGCTGACTGTATCAAAAGCCTTGGTAAGGTCAATGAAAGTTGAGAACATTTCGCAGTTCCGTTCCTGACATTTCTCTTGCAGCTGCCTTGCAGCGAAAATCATGTCAACAGTTCCACGTTCTTTTCTGAACCACTTATAATAGTAAACACTAATCCACAGCAAAAAGCAGTACAGTGCACTAGGAGTATTACTGCGTGTTTGGTCTACATTTGAGTTCAAAGCGAGCCCAGTTATGTTGTAGTCTTCATTTTCTACGCGTTCCTCGATGCACGTCTCTCCATAATTATTTCTCCAGACACCAGTGTCTTTATGCATGTCCAAAATGTTCAATTTTGCTCAATATTTGCCTTATTAACCAATCTCGTTCAATATTGAGTTTGGTCTCTGTGACGAAGGGTCAAGCCGTTTGACTCGGGCTCCGAAGGTTGTGGGTTCGATTCCGGGCTGCGTCCTTCGGTCCACGAGTGAAATTTTTCTGAGACTCTTGTGGGTCGTCGGTGGAGCTACGGAGTTCGTGTTTTGTGAGAGACCGAGCCATATGGGATAAAAACCCGGTGCAATGAAGGCGACCCTGTCGACTTTTAAGCGACTTTAAGCGTTTAAGAGATCAGTTTATTCCCTGTTTAGTCAAATGAATGTGTGATACTCTTCTGTAACTCTTAAATTCAAAAGTTCGTTTAGGCTTTTCAAATGATTTGTTAAATAGCCGAGTTTCACAGACAGGTTTAATATTGCCACATGCAAGGGGCTTCTCATAAGTTTTTAGTCTGACCATGAAGGAGTAGGCGGAGACAATTGGAATTTGGCAAATGTATAGCTCATTCTCCATAATTATTACAGATGCCAAGAATGCCAAGATTCGAGAATTCTTCTCTCAGGAAGAAGACCTTGATCGAGATGGGCTGTGAGGCGATTGAGAAGAATTCTGGCGAGTATCTGCCCTGCAATTGAAAGCAAGGAGATGCCTCGGTGGTTGTCACAGGATTGGCGATTTCCTTTACGTTTGTAAAGGTGGACTATTGACGCGTCCTTGAAATCTTGTGGCATGGTCTCGTTCACCCATATGTTTGTAAAGTCTTGGTGAAGCTGCTCTGTTAGGACCGGCCCGCCTGCCTTGTATATCTCTGCTGGGATGGAGTCAGGACCAGGTGCCTTGCCGCTGGATAGTTGCTGGATGGCTTTATTTACTTCCACTATGGTTGGCAGGCCATCAAGTGTCTCATTGGTAGGAACTTGAGGAAGGCAGTTGATGGTTTCATCGTCGAAGAAGGAAGTTGCATTTAAGATGTTGCTGAAATGCTCTGCCCAGCGTTGAAGGATTTCTTTCTTATCGGTGATCAATGTTCCCCCATCTGCACTGAGGAGGGGAACTATGCCTGGTGATGTAGGACCATAGACCGCTTTCAGTGAGTCGTAGAAGTTTTTCATATCATGTCTGTCAGCAAAGCCCTGAATTTCATCAGCTTTGCTGCTCAGCCAGGAGTCCCGCATGTGCCGAAGTTTCTGCTGCACTACTCTCTGAATGTTCTTGAAGGCATCTTTTTTTTAAATGTTGACTTTGGGTCATTCAAATGTGCCTTGAGGAGAAGATGTTTCTCTGCCAGCAATTGGTTGATGTCTTCGGAATTTTCATCAAACCAGTCTTTATGCTTTAGGGGGGCTGGACCCAGGATTTCCATAGCAGTGTTGTAGATTATGTCCTTTAGGGCTCTCCATTCTGTTTCTGTATCCTGTTTAGCTGCAGTATTTGGCTTGAGGCGGTCTTCCAGCATATTTTCAAACGACTGCTGCATTTTCTTGCCGTTTAGGCGGGTGACATTTAGCTTTTTTTGCATTTTCACCCCTTGAGGACGCCGTGGTGACCTGATGTGAATGTTTATTTTCGAGACAATGAGACGATGGTCTGTCCAACATTCGGCACCACACATGGATTTTGTCACTCGGACGTCTTGTCTGTCACTCCTACTGACAATGACATAGTCAATGAGGTGCCAGTGTTTCGAGCGAGGGTGCATCCACGATGTCCTATTTCTCATGGGGAGACGGAAAATTGTGTTCGTAATCAGGAGATCATGTTCGGCACATGTCTGAAGGAGGCGGAGTCCATTGCTGTTACAATTTCCGACTCCATGCTTTCCAATAATGCCACTCCAAGAGGTGGTGTCCGTGCCTACTCTGGCATTGAAATCCCCAAGGAGTATAAGTTTGTCTCCTTTGGGAACAGATGTTAATACATTGTGCAGGTCCTCATAGAACTTGTTCTTGACATCATCTTCGTTGGTCATAGTTGGTGCGTAGACACTCACAATGGTTGCATGCTTCCTTCCATTCAGTAGGGGCATCTTCATGGTCATGAGCCTGTCGTTTATAGCCTTTGGAAATCCAGCTAATTTGCCGACCAGGGCCGACTTAATGGCAAATCCCACACCGGATTGGCGTCTTTCCTCGCTTTTCCTTCCACTCCAGAAAAATGTGTAGCCGGCACCTATTTCACAGATTTTGCCTTCTTCTGCAAGTCGTGTCTCGGTCAAGGCTGCAGTGTCGATGTTTTACCTGCGCAGCTCTCTCCCAATCAGTGCTGTTCGTCTCTCTGGACCCGACGCGCCGTCTCTGTCAAGTAGGGTGCGTACATTTCAAGTTCCAATTGTTAAGGGAATATGGTTTACTCTTTTAGCTTTGCTTGTTTTATCTTTGTTTGTATGTCGACCACAGTTAAGGGTACCCACCAACCGCGGCTAGCTGGTTAGGTAGTGATGGAGCAGACAATGATTAGGGCACCTTTTCTAGCCCCTTCCTCATGCTATGGAGGTGAGCAGTGTGTTCCTATAGAGGGCTGCTCAGTCGCTCAGGGGGCTGCCGAATCCCACTGCTGCTCCGGTCAGTAGAAGACGACATATGGCCTGAGCCGCCTGTGTGCAGGTCTGCGACTGCGGCTGCCAGCGTACCCACGCCTGCCGCTTCGCCGCTCGCCCATCGCCACAGGGCTTGAAGGTGATATATGTCGTTGGATGAAGAATGACTTGCGCGATGACTTGGATTAAAGTGAGGAAGAGTTGCGCAATTCGTCGAGCTCACTCTCTCGCCCGAGTCCATCTGAGTCCAGTGACAAGACATGTCGAGACGACTGGAGACGAATACAGGTGCTGTGGATGACCAGGGCGCTCTACGTGCCTTGCCGTGCTCATTACGTTCCACAACGCTTTGCAGGTAAACGCCGTCTTGCCCGTTGAATCAGGAATGATTTCTTCCGCGCAGTATGCCGAATCCTGTCTTCACATGCTGGGTAGGCATACCCTAGTTTACCTCTTGGTTTGACACGAAATCGGATACCCATGCCTGGTTTAGCCAGCCTCTCACAGCTGTTGCCCGGGGGTGGCCGCTGTCGCATGCTGACAGCTACTAGGAGCCACAGGCACGAGCTGGGTGTCAGGCTTGGACCAGTGGGGGATGGGTCCTGAAAAGGACATGAGAGTCATCCTTTCCAAAGGTGCTACCAATGCCTGACACCCCGTACCCCCCTTCTTCCACCTATACCTAGGAAAAAGGATATTTAATACCTGTCCTGGAAAGGTGGTGAAAATTGGCAGGAAGTTGCTGTGGAATAGTATTTGGCCTCACTATCTCAGCTGTCTCACTCAGTTAAGTGGCTACTGCATTCAGTCAAGCTGCTACAACTACTTTCACAAAGTGCTGCATTCACAAAGTCAGGTCTGGATAATGACCACTACCTGAAATTGTAGCATCCATCATAAATCTAAAAATCTCAGCAATATGAACATCAGAACTGAAATGTTCTATATTTTTCTCAAGAACATCACAAAGAAATACCTAAAAGAATTGTGATCCTAGGAAAATAAACAGTGGAAGGTAAAGAGTCTTGGTGCTCTCAAATAGTTATCCACAACATAATGGGTTGCTCTCCATTCCATCTTCAATTATATGGTGTTCAAGTTTTAGACTAGCAGATGTGCAGTTTCATCTTCACCTATGCCTGTCCTCAGGTCTACCGGTTAAGTCATACCTTTATTGATTTGGAATTGACAACTATGTTCCCCATCCCATTCTCTACCTAGTTAATTCTCTTCTTCATCTTTTTCTATTCAAGAAAAAGGGTCTCATACATTAAAGGCTTTTAAAAATCAGTTCCCATTTCAATGAGTATTTGCTTATAAATAATATAAGCACATTATGTTATCATTCATGTATAGCCTTCAAGTGTATTCTACTTCATTAAATGCTTCAAGTGAAAAGTTTTCTTCCATTCTTATGGATGTAATATTTATTATCATCATCACATCATCATGGTTTTCTTATATCATTGTAATTACAATCATTATCAATATTATCATGCTCATTATCATTGTCATTACAATAATTATCATTATTATCAACATCATCATGATTACATTAATATCATTACACTACAGTCATCATCATCATCATCATCATTGTATTACATTAATATCATTACACTAGACCATATGTGTTAACAGGAGTGACATGAAATACAAAGTGGGATTTTGCTCAAGGTACAAAATCAGATGCTTGTAGTATGAGTAATGTATGATATTGATTGTGTCGTGCTTAGCGCACAAAACTAGATGATAGTAACATGAATGATATGTTATACAAAGTGTTGTTATGCGCCGGAGTGTGCTAAATTATTATTTAGTTTATGGGTTACGCGGAACCATTTCTCTGGTGATAGTCATGGCATTTCACATCAAGTTGCCGGCTATCCTGAGATTGACTGTTGGCCTATACTCCCTCTCTCTCAGCCTTTAACTTCACTCACTCACTCAAATTCCTCATGCATCAGTCAACATATTCATCTTTGCATGTGGGGTCAATTCACTCATCTCAGACATCATTCATATGTATGGATGATCATTTCACTCAGTCTATAGACACATTCATATTAGTATGGGTGATCATATAGGAATCATTCATCACACATCCTTCATACTGGCATGTTAGGTGGGTACTTATGTGATTTCCCAATGATAACCTTAAATGTTAACATCATTGACATCACAATGAGATCTCACCCATTCATCAGACACAATCATATCTGTATGGATGATAGTCATGCATATGTAGGTGCTTTATCCCTGATAAATTCACAGGTTCAATAACAATGATATTACAATTAAATCTCCTCCCTCATCAGAAATTATAATATTTCCTGATTGATAATTAATCATTCATACTGAGGTGGTTTACAAATGATACATTCACATCTGTTTACAATAATGAATCACACGTAACATAAACGTATGTGATCACTAGACATAATTATGAGATTCTCAAAGGATACTTCCTCATGTGTAGCAATAATGAAAATACACAGGGGTCCTACATGGTCTCATGAATTTATGTGATCTCCTCAGTTTACATTCAGGCATTATAAATCTTAACCATTCTACTATGCCTGTTGACTAAGTATCATTGTGTGGCACAAACATTAATTCCATGTGTTTACACCATTGAAAATACATTTGACTCACCACAGGGGTACTTTTCTCACCACACAAAATTATGATCCCTATAGAATCAATTTGGATCTCATGTGTTCATGAAATACCAGAAAACTATTTGTTTGCCCATGTGCTCATGTCAAAAATAAATCTACTGACTAATTACACATTCCACTAATTTCTCTATCAGTGCTGGCACAAGTAAACTAGTTTTAAATCTTACCAGTGGGAACATGTACCATATGTCCTTACCACTGCACTAAGCATGCTGAGCTTTCTTAAGTCTTAAGTTACCACTCTAATTCATTGTAGATTGAGTTTCATGCTTAAGAAATAAAGTTTACAACACCGGTCTAATGTTTATACATTCACTAAGTTGTTTACTTTTGGGAGAAAATAAAATTCACTATGGTTATTCTTAATGAATAGTTTATCTATAAACTATAACAATTAAATATATTATAATTAACTTCTTAAGAACTCACCATGCGTTCAACATGTCGACTTACCAACTCTCCTTCTGGAAAAAAGGACTCACAACTTATCTAAGATTTAAATGAATATCATATTCACCTCATCCAAACAGGGCGACTTCCAACACTTCAGCGACAGGTTTCCGAATCTGGGTGCGATGTTGTAGGCCTATCTTAATTTAAAATACTTATATTTAAATATTATGTGTAGGCATATTTCATCATTCCCTCCGCTCAGATCTTCTCCTCGCCTTGTGGTGGGCTGGTTCACAAACAGACAGTTTCATTCTCGCATGCGGCTTTTATTTTGTGTTAGTTGTTCCGGTGGTGACGTCACAATGGGTCGATGAAAAAGTCGGATTATCGCCGCAGGGAATGAGGCGGTGTCAAACTTTTACTGTCGCCAGGAATTATTTACCGCACGTTATGCTTGTGAAAATGTAATATATCAGTGACACAGCCACTGTTGATACAAACCAGGTCAATGGTTTAAAGTGCAGTCTCGATCGCCTCCCTCTGTGTGTTGGAGGAAATGTTCCGTAGCATCGGCGCAGATCTTGAGAAGGAACTCCTGGTATTACATCCTGGCACACAAATTACACGCAGGAGATGAAAATATCCATCTCCTACGCGAAAAAGGGAGACCGTCACTGAACAACACAACCGTCCGCCGCCATCTTGATCGGAAGCTTGTTTATAGTATGTGCGGCAGACTGGTAATGATTTGAATATTGAAATTCTTCCACACCCACCAAATTCTCCAGATTTGGCTCCACCAGAATATATTCTTTTCCAAAATCTTCAAAAACAGCTGAAAGAAAATCGTTTTGACAGTGACGAAGATGTCATACTGGCTTGTGATAATTGGTTTAGTTCGAAAAAATAAGTTGCTTTATTCTGAAGGTCCTTTCAAAGTCACGCAGAGATGGCAGAAATGCAATAATTCAGGTGGTGGCTCCATTGAGAAGGAATAAGCACTGTGGCAAATTTCAATTTTCTCCGCCTACTCCTTCATGGTCAGGCTAAAGACTTATAAGAAGCCCCTTGTAAATATGCATGCCTTATTATTCTGATTTGTGTTTCTCTATGTGTACAAGACACGACACTTTTATCAACAGTACATTGCAGGGCATCATGGCGAGCAAGCGCAGCTAGGGATGCAAGTGGGAAGATAACATTCATAAATCGATTAAGAGAAGAAATCCACTATCACTAACCGTCATTGTGGCGAAGAAACTTAATTAATTGATTGAACACAAATTAGGAACATCATGCGTTCTGTCAAAGAATGCACATCTTGGAGTTATAATTCACACAAAGTCAGCTCTGCATGAAGACCCTACCATGATCCTATATTGTTGGTACAAGGAATGGTTATCCATATAGGCCACAGCCATCTCTTGATGGTGACGTCAGCACGCACGTTTCTGTCTATTGACTTCGTGACATCCACGGCCAAGGACGCGGAGACCGAACCTGGCACTTGGATGGGGCTTGGATGAATATTCAAGAAATTAATTTTGATGACGTCATAAGTGGTGTCTTCGGCTGCCTGTAAAACAACAAAAACAGTAAGCATGTAGAAAAGTAAAAGTACATAAAGACTGGTCCATAGGCAGAATTGTTCCCCGTTTAACAGAGAGGCAAACACAAGAGTGCCAGAAATGTGAAACTTTATTCTTTGCCTATATGTAGACCCACAAAATATGTATCGGAGACACTTTTCTACGTCTGCCTGCATGTGTTTCTGTCAGTCAATATGTCAGTATGTTTGTCTGTCTGGCTGCCTCTATGTCTGTCCGTAAATTTTGGTAAAATTGGCTCTGTGTGTGTGTGTGTGTGTGTGTGTGTGTGTGTGTGTGTGTAAAATAGTATGTATGATTGTATGTGGGTGGGTGGGGATGTATTTGATGCGTTCGATAACGGTCCATCCGATTGAGATGAAATACATACTTTCTTTTCATTCCCGTGCAGCCAACTGTCATAGTTTGGTACTGTACAATCAGTTATTTACGTACTAAAATTTAATTTTGTAATTACCTGACTTAACATAAGAAAATTTATATAAAGGGACATAACTTTTAGTAGCATTGCATAGGTTAAGTCCCCTGGCTATAGATAGATAGATAGATAGATAGATAGATAGATAGATAGATAGATAGATAGATAGATAGATAGATAGATAGACAGATAGACAGATAGACAGATAGACAGATAGATAGATAGATAGATAGATAGATAGATAGATAGATAGATAGATAGATAGATAGATAGATAGATAGATAGATAGATAGATAGATAGATAGATAGATAGATAGATAGATAGATAGATAGATAGATAGATAGATAGATAGATAGATAGATAGATAGATAGATAGATAGATAGATAGATAGATAGAACAAACGAACGAACGAACGAACAGACTTTATTTTCAAAGGTAACAATTACGGCATGTCTTACATTCGGCTCTTCCAATCTCTCATCTTTTGTACATTAATAATGCATAATACATTCACATAGGAAAAATACATTGTCAAATGAATGTTGTAAACATAAACAATGCATATTACTGCCAAACTGTAAGTCCCTCTTCATTCTGCTTTGCCATGTATATATTATTGAACTTAACAGTAGTTATTAGGTTCACTATAACGGAGTGAAGATAACAGTCAATGAACCAACGGTGAACTTTAAAAGATGAAGCAACGTCTGAGTTCACAAAGCGAACACTGCTTTAACCCGGCAGCTGACATAGTTACAATAAACATCTTCTACGGTACTCTTGGAAGGCCTGTTGCTGCCAGGGCCGCATCTAAGATATATGTACACTAAGATGAATTACTCAAACCTGTTATAAGTTCGCCACTGTTGTTACTCTTCTATACCTCTCCTTCTTTCGTTCACACCGGCTGTTTTTGCTGTCATATTCATCCGGTCCTGTCTAGGTTCTGCCCGTCGTTCTTGGATCCATGGCGTTACTAATCTTCGGTGATATACTTCTAGCTGTTATTCACTTGATAGCCACTGCTATATTGTTAACCATTCGATAGTCACACACATTTGTTCAAGAATTCCCATGCACAACCTTTCATCTTGATAACCCCACAACGTATCATTTTGTTGTCAAGATTACGTCGGCGTGACGTTTCCCGTTGTCAACGTGTGTCCCTCTGCACTTTTGTCTTCTAGACTTCTTCACATCCTTCCTATGACGTAATTCTGGCACCTGCTCTGTGGCAGTATGCCCCCCTCCTTTAAATGATGTAATCATTTATCTACCTTGCGATTACTAAACCCTGCCCAATAGTAGTGCAGACATCATGAGTCATATACAATGCTAAGTACGACGTTATGGCCCCCTATTAATTACCCACAAAAATAACAAATATCATATGGCGGGCACGCCCCCCAGTCTAGACTACCACGGTAGTCGTCGTGTAGCCAGCCTATAGGAAGGCTGTACTAACTAATTATACAAATTAGCCCCTTACATGTCCATTTGGACAAGTGTCCTCACTCTGGGTCAATACCCGGAGTCGGGGACGTGAGTAAACAAGAGGTACCAAGTCGTCAATATCAGTGAACGCTCTATAATTGTCGCTGACTTATATATCCACGTGTGTTTATCGCATATATAAGGCATATATAGGTGAGGTGTTCCGCCTTCGTTGTAGATATAGTGCAATCGTATGAACTCTGAGACTTGTCTATCATTGACCTGTTGACCATCAACGAATTTAATTTGTGTGTAATTCAATGGCACTTCTTCTCTATGTGTGGCGCGATGATACTGTAGTGTACCATTCTAATGATTATATCAGAGTATGTTGAGGGCAATGAATATAATAATCTAATTACAAACACTCATTAACTAATAAACCATCATAACGAACGAACGTAAACATTCAATTATACTAAATTTAACTATTGCGAATACTCTAATTACCTATTTGCGTGCATGATAAATAATAATAATATAATGTTTGTATCACTGATAATACTTTATCACCATATATAACTGTTTATCATTTCATTAATTTGTTCAATGTTATTATGGTGTTACACAATAGTGTCAATATAATTACACCTAACCACATATCATAAACATATATATAGACTCAATCCTCGAATACTCGACTCCTGAAAGTTCGTTGACTATACATAATCAAATCGGACCATCATCCTGTCGTAATAAGTGTCGTCCGTGGGGTAAGGGGAATCAACATCCACGTTCTTTTAACCCCATATCATTATCTTGAGGATCTTCTGGATTTCTGTCCACAACACCCCGTCAATCCTTGGATCTCTCTCTCTCTCTCTCTCTCTCTCTCTCTCTCTCTCTCTCTCTCTCTCTCTCTCTCTTTCTTACCACCGGACCATGCCCCCTCTCATTCTGTTCCAAAACATACCACACAATTCCAGCTTCTAAAAAAAATGACCAATTAATTTAATAAAGAAAAGTGTCAGGTATGTGTAAAGTGTATGTGTAGAATGTCTGTCGTATAATCTAGAGTGTATGCAGAATCAGACCGAACAGCCCAGGAGCAAAGTCTGTTTCATCACAGGACCGGCCACACAACAGCACCATAGATCAAGTACAAAAGACCTCACCAAATGATGCGTCTCTCCTGCCAAAAGTCGACTTCCTTCAATAGCTCTTGGATAGTCCGGATGCCTGGTCACCAATAGTGGATATAGTCCAATACTGACTATGAATCTGACACACACACAGTGTAACTAATATGTCACTAAAAGTTCTGGGATCTGATAACACTTGTACAGTAAAATAATGTTTACTGTCACTTTGACACAAAATGTTAGTAGTTAATTTCACACCGGAATTCACCAATTGGAAAACACAATGCTAATTTTCAATGTCTCTGTATAACTACTATTGTGCCTGTTACTGGGGGTATTGTAAGTATCTTCACTATACTAAGCTGATAACTACCACTGAGGAATCACTCTTATATGATCATCGGTTCCTGCTCAGCAGAGGCCAGGTTCTTGCAGACCCTCGGGGTTATGGGCCCAGTGCAAAAGCCGCTGAGTAAAAAACAGTCTTCAATGATCGAGCCATACTTTTCTGCTACATTTTGGAAAACATAGTGGAACCTGTTGAAGAGAGAACACACCTGGTGAGAGCAACCCGATTCCGACCTTTATTAGGTGAGTGTGGGCCGACGGCCACACTCAGATGTATAACAGAGAACTAAACTCTGTCATAAGGCAGAGGAGCACATCACATCGGTCTGAGTCATGGTAAGACAAGGAAAGACTAAAGGAAAAGTGCAGAAACCCAGTAGATACCCTACTGGAAGATCCTACCATTTGACATTTCCTTTATCCCCCCAACCATCCTCAATCTCCCTAAACATCATACCACTACATTTTTCTTAACTCATTGAGTTAATTCATATCGCACACAAGCTAGATTTAGCAACGCGATAGCCTACTGTTGCCGACGCTCCTATACTACGTTCTCATACCGCACATTACTACACTCGATTCCTAAGAATAATATAATTTGTGTCTATTTAATTAAATACCATATATTTATTCCTGTTTGAAATTGAGGCTACTGAATCACACAAGGGATAAATGTCCGCAGATGTAAATCAACATAAGACACTGTAGTCTCTCTCCATAATCAAACCAGGAATATCACACACGTCCTTATTGCTTCACAGCATGTGGTCGACTCCCGCCAAAGTTGTTTGTCCAGACTGTTTTAATACTGTGTCTGAATGACGTCACAAATCTGTCCCGACACTAGGCGTCGAGAAGCTATTTTCTAAATTCCTTTTTCGACTCGATGTAAACAACGGGCCGTCTATCCCGCTTTCATCTGGGGAATTGTCCCGGTACTTCAAAAAGTCTTGCCGGTCTGTAATTTGGAGAATATTTTCCCCACAACAAAAGATCTTGCCGACTTTCATCAGAACAGTCTGTCTCCAACTTCAAAGAATGGCTTCCGCCTGTAGACGAATGGCGCGACAGTCTTTCATTGATCGACATCTCCAAGAATTTTCGCGACACATCCCAGTATACGACGTATGTGGAAACTTAATAATTCCATCCTGCCGCATCTCATGTCACTTCATCATGTCTCTGCCAACAATGAAAAAATAAACATATGTATATATCTGACTAAGACTATGTAAGAGAATGTGTTGGTTGCTAAGCAAATTTCTATCTAATCGGGTGCATCTGTAATATAATCTATCGCCTAAATACTCTATGAACGAATACCGATAAACATTAAGAAACAAAAACTCAACTGTGTATAAGACTATCGATTTTAAAGTCGACTAAGAAGATGTTTAAGAATATCATCATTGTCTATAACTTAGGTCCCGGGTTCAAATCCCGGACGTGCCCCCATGTGCCAAACTGTAAGTCCCTCTTCATTTTGCTTTGCCAGGTATATACTAGGCATAACCTTTCATCTTGATAACCCCACGACGTATCTTTTTGTAGTCAAGATTAAGTCGGCGTGACGTTTCCCGTTGTCAACTAGTGTCCCTTAGTTTTCTCTGCACTTTTGTCTTCTAGACTTCTTCACATCCTTCATATGACGTAATTCGGGCACCTGCTCTGTGGCAATTACCATGTTATGAGACACATACCCCAAAGACCCACCTATCCCCCATCCACTCACACCCCCCCACCGAACTACACACACACACCCCAGTCACACATACATGCCCCCACCCATCCACCCATCCTCCACATCCCACACCCACACACACACCCGTACCTACACACATCTCCCCAAACACACATCTCCCACCAAACAGACATTCCCCCGCACACACACATCCTCCACCAACCCACACAAACACCCCAAGACACACCTACATGTACCCGCCCACCCATCACTCACCCACATATCCCCCACCTACACACATCTCCCCACCCACATACACATCCTACATTCACACCCCCGCCAACCCCAACATCATGCACCTACCCACACACAAAACTAGCACCCACCCATACATCCCCCACTTTCAAACATCTCCACTGTGAGATATTCCCAGCCAAATCACAGCCTTCGATGTCATAGTTCTGACAAATACCGCACGCCATACTTCAGCGTCGTGCAGAGGCGATCAAAACAGGCCTAAAGCCGGAAACAGCGAGCGGCAGCCATCTAGGCGCAATTGTGGGGGAGAAGGAAACGATTTTTAGTTGTAGCTTAAACGTCAAGTCATTCACCACTTGCGGTGTTGAAGCCAAGCAGGTGTTCTGCGTCCTCTGGCAGGCAAAGCTTCATTGTGTGACCAATCAATTCTTGAAATAAGGTAATACAATGTTTATAGTTATTATAATGCTGATGTACTGTTTAAAATGTTTACAAATGATCATAGTCTAACTTTGTGTTCCTGTGGGATTGAAAACAAGCGCCATGTTTCTGGTTACTGCACTTGTTAGTAGAAACTTCAGCTAGACACTCTGTTGTCATTGGCTACTAAAGAATATTTCCTTACATTCTGTTGCAATCTACTATTAAAGAAGACTTTCGTACATATTTTACGAGAGGCGGCTAAAGGAGATTTCTTTACATTCTTTTACATAGGCGGCTAAAGAGTATTTTCATTCTGTTGCCATGTGCTGGCCAAAGAATATCTCTATTTTGTTAACACGTGCTACTAAAGTTAAATCAAATCAAATCAAATCAACTTTATTTGTGACCCTAATAAAGTTGATTTGATTTGATTTGATTTAATTTATCACTATTTCTCTTTATAGTCGGTTACATATGCGAATAAAAGAAGATTTCTGTATATTTGGTGACAATATGCCAAGGAAGAATATTCCATTATATTATGTTACAATCTGTGTATATTTACATTTTCTCAATATATGAATAATGTGCTTTTCAAATGTACTTGCTGAACATTGATGCTTTCACAGAGGAAATGTAGATTAAGAGTCTATCTCTTTAAAACCATGTACACTGACTCACACCTGTAGGGATGTATATATCTTGTGAATCTTGTATTCACAATTTTCCCCTGAATATGTTTTGTGAAATTGTCATGCTTTGTTCTGAGAATAAATGCTCATTAATAAGAGTTGCACCATATACCCAAATGTTAGTCAGACGCGGCACACACCAAAAGCCTCACCCCTTAGTGATGATGATTAGGTGGTTCGTACGGTCATGGGCATGCCATTTATGTTCTGAAATATGAGTGGAAAACAGCCCCTTTCTGACAATGTGCATGAGATAACTTGCAATCTTGGGTGGTTTAACAATGTCGTCTTCCAGCCCTTTGCTTAGAAGAGACCGCGGGGAATGACCAGACCTGTTTGTTTAAACCAGTGCGTATGCTAAATACATAACGCGTATAAAGGCAGTTATATCAATACATGATGATGATGATGATGATGATGATGATGATGATGATGATGATGATGATGATGATGATGATGATGATGATGATGATGATGATGATGATGATGATGATGATGATGATGATGATGATATTATATGGTGGACAAGTAACTCTAAATACTTAATGATGATGATGATGTTGATAGGCATTTGAGATCCAAGCTGAACCCAGAGTATGAGCTTATTTATAGGCATCTGATGAGGACATTGATGATGATGATGATGATGATGTTATAAGGTTGACTATTAACTTCACTTACATCCATCTCAACACAACCTGTCTTATCAAGCAACAGTCTCAACCTATCTCTGGCTTACTAGGAAGTGTCACTACATGCACCTTTCCCATGCATCTACCATATTATGCATCTAGCTCAACCCACTTTCATCACAATATACCTTTATCTTAATCACATCATGCCACTACCACAACCTAACATCTTCACAACATGTCTGTTACATCCCGGATGACTTTGAATCAACTTAATTTAATATAACCAGTGACCTGATCACAATCAGACTCCTTGGTCTTAAAGTGTAACTATTTTATTTCATTGTCCTGGTTGCACCAATAGTTGATCCCATCAGGACCATACAGCATGATATGATGGATTGAATGCCATCTATACAGATAAGAGGGAGCTCTCACTATTTAGGAGACACATGCTTCCCTCTTTTACCGGCTTCGTGGCCGAGGGGTTAGCAGCTTTCTCCGCTAACCCCGAATACTCTCGTCACGTGACGCGACGAGAATTAGCAGTGGTTCGAATCGCAAAAGTGACTTATGAGAGTATGGAGCCGGTCGCTCAGAAAGTCGTGGCGTGATGATGAGCGTAATCTAGCCTAGGAATCAACATACAGCTGAAAGATGCTGGTGTTGACCGCAATATCCTGAAACAGGATGGAAACGCGGAAAAAAAAAAATGCTTCCCTCTTTTATTGTCTTATTCTTTTTTTTTTTTTTGGTCTTTATTTTTTTTTATTGTTTCTTGACATGTTTTATGATTTACTGATATGTAAATTGTAGGCAAATGCTTATGAAGTTGTATTTTGTTTGGACCATCAGATGGGGCGCTTAACTGAAAGCCTACTGTTGTGAAGATGCGGTCTTGGTTGCTGAGGGCGGTAAACTTGTATGTCATGTCCATCTTTTGCCAGCCCAAATATTAGTACAGCCCATTTCCTTGCATCATCCACCACCCCATCCTACAAAGATCTCACCCATGTAACCCATGAACCCATTGAGAATTCCTGATGATCCTACTGAAGACACTTACCATACCTCACTCACAGTGATGCCCTCTGACAGAAAACTGGTTGCAGGGAAGAATTAGAATCATATACAACTGAAGGACCTATCGGCAGTTATCAGCTGCACCGGAGATATAAATATCCTTTTTTTTTGTAAAGTGGTATCTACTTAGTGATGCATGATGATACTTTAATGTATTTTGGATAAATCAACTGTTGGATTCTTTCCCATAATTATGCATTCACCTCAGTTGGTATTCTTTGTGAACCTGACAATGTTTTCTCCAGAGATGTAATCAATGTGAAGAATATATTTTGTTATCATATTTTTTTGGGATTTATTACACGTATGTTACCAGACCATTTGTTGATTGATTCTTACAGAATGTGTTTAAACATAAATATTATGTGATGTCACTGTATGTCCTGTTTATACTGTGAATGTTCTGTCATGATATTGTTGGTCTGGTCCATCACATACTTGTGTTGTTAATAAATCAGAAATGATAATACTAATTTAGACCACATGAGGGCGGACACCTGTACACTAGCACCTTTTCCACATTGATAGGAAAGGGCATCCAATTTTGGGGTAGTGGCAACAGTCCGTGGTCTCCACACCTTTCTAAGAAGCTTAAACTTATATCTATATATTTTTTCTTCATTAATTCGTGTAGATACAACACATCCTTAGTATCTTCACGTGGGGGCACGAGCCAATAAAATTTAGCTTCTAGAAGGTGATCTTGATAGGGGATAGGAACCCATCCCCTTTGGGCTTACCCTGATAATATTCCTCAGACAATTAAATTCCTCTTAAGTGGGTGTTACATTCTAACAGATGTAACCCCTAGAAATAAACCTCACATCCACCCACACAGTCCCCCCCCCCCCCAGCCACCACACATCTCGCGCCCATACACACACACATCCCTCATCCCCCAACCTACACACACTCACCCACATATACATACTCCAGCCACCCACTCCCAATCACCCATCCCCCAATAACACGTCCCTTAACCACATATTACTTAACAACATATGCCCCACATATACACTCACACACACATATCTCTCCACCCATACACACATCCTCCACACACACATCCCCACCCACAAACACATCCCCCATCCACAAACACACACCTCCCACCCACACACACCCCCACTACCCATACACATCCCCCACACATACATATTTCCACCCACACACACATCCCCCACCCATACATTCATCTCCCACACACATCCACCCAATCACGTACTCATCCCTCAACCACTCACACCCAAACATCCCCCACCCAACAATCAACACATACATCTCCCATCTAACCACCCACACTCACACACCCCATCGACCCAGCCAAACACACATTCCACACCCTCACATACATCCTTTACCACCCGCACATTCCACACCCAGTAGCACCTACCCCACCTACTCACGCACACATCCACCACCCACACACATTTCCCCTCCCACACAATACCCCACCAATATATACATCCCCACCCTCACACACACACACATCCTCCACACGCATCCCCCATACAATACCCACCCACACACACACACAATCTCCCCGCCCACCCACACATCCCCACCTACAAACACTATCACCACCCACACATACATGCTCCACCCACCCATAATTACCCCACCCACACCCCCACCCACACAGACATATCCCCCAACCACACACACACACACACACACACACACACACACATCCCCACTCCCAACATCCAGACCTATCCCCAACTCACATACATCTCCCACACAACCATTCACCCACACATCCCTCACCTACTCACCCATATACACGTTACCACCCACAAAACCCCTACCCACCAACACCCACACACTTCCAACCATCACTCACCCACACACACACACACACACACACACACACACACACACAC